>JAFVLL020025437.1:0-28764 GCA_021397915.2 Tor tambroides | reverse complement strand
TTCAAGAGTGGAAAACCTTTTTTTTTTTTTTTTTTTTGCAATAAATGATGTCAATTTTAAGCTCATTTTATTTATTAATTTGTGAATCCATTTATTTGTGGATCTTATTTTAGCTGTTTGTGAAACTTTCTGTTTATGAACATATTTTGCAACCCTATACCCTCAGCTTCGTTTTTTGAAAAGAAAAAGAAAATATGCCACAAAAACTAATTCTTTTATCATAATTGTCAAATATTGCAATACATTTGTTAAAAGAAAAAGAAAAAAAAAAAAAGTTTGAAGAGACGAGTCACCTGAAACTTCACAAGCCCCACCCACACGAGTTCCTTTCCATCATCCGTCAACAAACCTATGAGTGTCAACCAGAGGCTTCTCACCCGCTTTCTGTCTCTCTCACCCAGAAGCACAGACGCATGGAGACTTGAGGTGCTTTTACCCGTGAGCCTCATTATTTCCACTCATAACACGGGCGACATGAGCCTGGGAGAAGAGCTGTGTTATAAAGCGCATAAAATGGAAGTGGAGGAAAACTTTTACTCGTATGAGTTCAGTACTGATGAAGACCTGCCGGTGTATAAGGACAGAGAGGAGCTGTTCGCAGCGCTTCGGCAGAAGGAGGATGAGGTTCTTCTGGCTGCTCAGGTGGGAAACGCTCTGCTCCTGGAGAACAGACAGCTGAAGGAGGAGAGAGACGCGCTTCACGACGAATACACGCAGCAGCTGGAGGTGAGTGAGTGAGTTCCTGCCAGCCTTTCTGTTTCTCTGCAGCTTGATGTATTTATAGAGTCGTCATAATTTCCGTTTTTGCGACAATGTGTTCTTATAAAGGTTGCTGTTTTACATTAAGCGTAATATTAAGTTTTAAATTTACGTCTCTATATCTATAACACATATCTATGTTATTATACTACATGTCTTATACTTTATGTACAGTGGTCCTAAAATGTTTTTGGACAATTAAGGCCGTTTAAAAGCATTTAAAAGAAAATTATTGCATTAAATATGAAAACAAGTGAAATCCCATGATGTTAGAATTTTCCTCAAAACTAATTTTACTTTTATATAACTGGTGTCATGATATTTTTAGGGACAGTATGTGACCCTGGACCACAAAACCAGTCATAAGGTTTTTTTGTTTTGTTTTGTTTTTTTTTAATTGAAATGTATACATGACCCGAAAGCTGAATAAATAAGCTTTCCATGTATGGTTTGTTAGGATAGGACAATATTTGGCCGAGATACAACTATTTGAAAATCTGGAATCTGAGGGTGCAAAAAAATCTAAATACTGAGAAAATCGCCTTTAAAGTTGTCCAAATGAAGTTCTTAGCAATGCATATTACTAATCAAAAATTAAGTTTTGGTATATTTACTGTAGGAAATTTACAAAATATCTTCATGGCACATGATCTTTTCTTAATATCCTAATGATTTTTGGTATAAAAGAAAAATGGATAATTTTGACCCATACAATGTATTTTTGGCTATTGCTACAAATCTACCTGTGCTACTGAAGACTGCTTTTGTGCTCCAGAGTCACATATGAAGTCAGTTTCCATTAGGTTCACACAGGTCTCCATTTTCAGCTCTATATCTGTTGTTTTATAACTATAAACTCAACACTTTAAAAAGGTTTATTTTTCTTTTGAACTTTCTTTAAAGTAAATGCCACTTGCTTTGGTACTTTAATACAGTCAGACATTTTTACTTTTCAAATACATTTGATGCCACTGTATACATATATTAGGCAGGTATTCAAATATTACAGTATAACAGTAAATTGAACTGCTCTTTTTGTGGGGGGTGGAGGTTCTTTTGATAGTTTAAGCACTTGCAAATGAGATCTGAAATGAGAACAGGGCCAGATCAGTTTTCATGTTGGTGTTTTCTCATTTAATCATTGCAAATCCGATTCAGTTTTAAAAAGTTGTATGACTTTGAATATCAGATATGTTACCATAAAGGAATAGGTCACCCAGAAGTTAAAATTCTGTTATCATTTACTGACCCTCCTGTTGTTTCCTACACTATGCCTTTTCTGTCATCTGTGGAAATCAGGGGTCAGCTGCACAAACATAGCCATTGCTTAAGAGCTAGTTTGACTTACTAGCGGTTAAAAAAGTGGTGATCACTCTTAATTTTCGACTTTAAATTAGACCAATCTGCCTTTTAATGTAGCTTACTTAAAAAGCTATTATGACCACGCTTACAAAAACAAAAACAAAACAAACAAACAACTTTTAAGACAATTCTAAGCAGTTATATTACTTGGAATGACATGAGAGTGAGTAAATGATGACAATTGTCAGTTTATTTTACTTTAATTTAATTTAATTTAATTTTTTTGTTATTGCTATTGTAAGTTCACTTAATGTCTACTAAAAAAATAAATTACAAGACAAATGTCATAAATTCCATAAGTAACTTTGCAACTACATCTCAGCTTATTCTACTAACCCTAAACTAACAGTCTACTAATACTCTAATGACTGCTAGTTGATATGTATTTGCAAAGTTACGTATAGTTAGTAGAATGTCTACAGCAGACTATCGAATTAAAGTGTGATGTCTCAGATTGGTTTGTGTGAAATCAAATCCTGTAAAGATCTGATGGGTGTGTGTCCTCAGGATCTGGAGCAGGGCAGGTATGAGCTGCGGGTCAAACTGGAGGACTGCCAGGCGCAGTGGGAGAGTCAGGTGTCTGAGCTGGAGCGAGACGTGCAGGAGCTGCAGGCGCAGGTGGAGAGGCTGAGCCAGAGTCTGAGCGAGGCTGAGAGAGAGAAGAGCCGACTGGAGCATGAGCACAGCGAACAGAGCCACAGACTCAGAGAACAGCTGCGGAGGGTCAGTCACACCTACTGTGCATCACGCCTTTTACTGTTGCTCATATCGTGGTTAGTGATCTGAACAAACACAAACCATATGTATTAATCCTTGGTGCATAACTCATCCTGTAACACTGGAACTGCAGGGATGAAATGACAGCTCAAGTAGTGCAGCAGTGGCCAGAAACTTCCACGCTCACTCACATTTTATTGATGCAATTTAAAAATCAGTTATTAAACGATATCGTCAGTCTTTATGATGAATTGTATTTTAATCATGATTTCTGTTTCTCTCAATTTATTATGTGTACTCTTCTGCGATATTTGCATTGCTAACAAGCCTCCACAAGCCTTCGGTTGCCAGATTTCAAGAGTTTAAATGCCCATTCAGAGCTTTATTCACAAATCTGTAGTATTTTATTTTATTTTATTTTATTTCATTTCATTTCATTTCATTTCATTTTACTTTATTTTATTTTAGTGCTGTCAAAAGATTGAATGCGATTAATCACTTTTATCACCAAAATAAAAGTTTGTTTACATAATATGTGTGTTTACTCTGTGTGTGTGTGTGTGTATGTATGTGTATATATATATATATATATATATAAATACACACACATGCATGTATATATTTAAGACAAATATGTTATGTTTATATATTAAATATATTTATATATAGCATAAATTAAATGAATATAAATATATACATGTAGATACATGTATTTTCAAAATATACTGTATGTAAGTGTATTTATATATACATAATAAATATACACAGTACACACACATATTATGTAAACAAAAACTTTTATTTTGGATGCAGTTAATCGCGATTAATCGTGTAACAGAGCTCTTTCTTTCTTTCTTTCTTTCCCAGTGGTTTATTTAATCTTCCCAACCTGGCAACTACGTGCATGCGTTCTCTACTTTACAGAAAAAGCGCTGATGATCTGAAAACAGTTGGAGTTTAGCAATCTATATTCTGCTTAAATGAAAGTTTAATACAGCCAGTCTGTTTTCTTTCATGCAGTCATTAGTATTGTTTTCTGCGACTAAATCTGTGAGCAAACCATGTGAGTTGACGTTGTCTTGATTTGTGCTTATGTGAAAATACAATAATTTAATGAAATGTAAAAAAGGCAGTAGTCATGATTATATTTTTAAGCAAAATAATCATGATGAATGGTTAAACCAATATCGTGCGGCCCTATCATATCATATCAAAATCATTGTAACCTTTTGCCTCACTTATATATATATATATATATATATATATATATATATATATATATATATAGTGATCAAAGTGACAAGCCAGTTTTGGCGATGCGATCATCAAGGGCAGGTCTCTTTACGCAGTTGTTGCTTTGATTGTGTAATGAATGTGTCCTTTATTAACCAGACAGCTAAACACAGCCTTTACTGTACATACGCATACATAGGGCTCATAAAAGACTGTAACGATTATAAAGGCCAATAATAATCGTTATTAGGCAGTCGTGGCCTAATGGATAGAGAGTTGGACTTGTAACCTGAAGGTCGTGGGTTTGAGTCTCAGGTCCGGCAGGGATTGTAGGTGGGGGGAGTGAATAACCAGCACTCTCTCCACCCTCAATACCATGACTGAGGTGAGACCCTTGAGCAAGGCACCAAACCCCCAACTGCTCCCCGGGCGCCGCAGCATTGGCTGCCCACTGCTCTGGGTGTGTGTTCACTACTGTGTGATGCACTTGGATGGGTTAAATGCAGAGCACAAATTCAGAGTATGGGTCACCATACTTGGCCACACACCACTTCCCTTCCCCGTTTCCCTTAATGCAACTGATACTGTCTCTTGCTCAGATAAAGATGATATCACGCTGTTCCTGGGCTCAGTGGAGCTGACATCCGAATATTGTGAATGCAGTGTGAGGAAGCAAGTCCCAACCCTGTAATACATGCTTTTAGTAAATCTATGGATTTACTGTAAACATGAATGATAAACAATATTTCTATAGAATTTGTTAATCTTAGTTATTGTATATTTTAATATTTATTAATGCATTTTTTAAATATAGTTATCTGTTAAATTTAGTTACTGCACTAACATGCACAAACAATGAAGAATTGTGTTTTTATTTTCTAACATTATCAAAAATTATATTCTGCACATTGTTGGTTCACGTTCGCTAATGAATTAACTAATGTTAACGAATAGGAATTTATTGTAAAGTTTTACCAATCTATGAAATGACATGGTGGTCACATGTTGATTTTAGCTTTGTAAAGAGTGCATGATCACAGTATTGCTGCTTATTGCTAGTACGGTAGTTGTTGCAGTAATTATGTTTAGGTATTGGTTCAGGTTAAGGGATGTAGAATATGGTCATGCTTTATGTGCTTTATAAGTACTAATAAACAGCCAATATGCTAGTTGCATGATAATAAGCAACTTTTATAATATGTTAAGTGTGAATGCTTGTTAAATAATTCACATTATGCATAATATTTATTCTAATTACATTTTCATTACCATAATACAGTAATGTTTTACATTATTACAGGAAAATATTACTGCAATACAATTACTTTTTTAATCAGGATAAATAATTGGCAATGCCACAAATAACACAATGATGTATAAATACTTTACAAAAAACCCCAAAAACAAACAAAAAAATGTATTAATTAAAAAAAATAAATAAAACAAATAAAAATTGGGTCACATTTTATTTCAAGGTCCAATTCTCACCGTTAACAAACTGTTAACTACGACTTTTGCCTCAATAAACTCCTGATTAATAGTTAGTAAGGTAGTTGTTAAGTTTAGGATTAGGGATGTAGAATATGGTCATGCAGAATATGTGCTTTATAAGCACTAATAAACAGCCAATATGTTAATAATAGGCACGCTAATAAACAACTAGTTAATACTGAGAATTGGTCCATATACTAAATTGTCAAATATATTAAAAAATCAAGAAGAAAAATGAGGAATAACTTGTCATTAAAAGGAGTTTTTTTCTTTTTTCTTTCTTTCTTTTTTTTTTTTAGGCACAACATAAACCAACTCACTGCATTAATATAACATTATAATAGAATATTGGAGTCAGAACAATGTATTTTATAACAGCAATTTTACTGGTTTATTTATCAGCTGATTTAGATTGATTGGAAATTTATCATCAGTTCCTTCTATTTTGGAGTCCTTATAAGCTTGTTTCTGTCACAGGATAAAAAATAGTGAGTATATAAAGATATACATTTACAGTTGAGAAGAAAAAGTCAGAATTGTTAGATAAAAAGTCACAATTACCGTTTTTTTTTTTTTTCTCCTGTGGCAGAAACCAAAAAAACCCCAACATAATGGCGAGATAAAAACTCAGAATTCCGAAATGTTAACTCTCTTTTGTGAAAGAAAGTCAGAATTCTGAGTTTATATCTTGTTTATATTTTTTATTCAATGGTGGAAACAAGCTCTATGTCTTCTTTTATGAGATGAGAAATCTAAATTTAGATCCACCTGCTCCTGTTGACTCATTCTGTGTGGAAAGCACTTTCACACACCTTCTCTCACACTCGACTCATATCTAATCTCACAGATTTGTTATGCTGGAGGTCAAGGTTTGCACCTTTTTTTCTGTTTGCACACTTGCCAGGACTCCCAATTCAAACTCATGAGCTCATTTTAAAAAGCTGTTAATAACATTTAATCACAGTTTGGTATGACAGGCATGCCGAAACACTAAGCCTGTAGTCATGTATTGTTGTGAGTTTGGACTAGAGTAATGGCTAACTCAGTCCCACACCCTCTCGTCCTCCACACGTCACTACACTGAAGCAGCCGTAGAGACTGTGTCTGTGAGCATTTTTTCCAAGAAATCAAAGATCAGGAAACACTGGTGTTTATGTATCCCGTCCTGCTCCGAAGGAAGAGGAAGTGTGTCTTACTCATTACTCTGTGGCTTCCACCATGTATATGTTTTTGTTATAACTGCTCTCCAACGGGGTCTAGAGTGGAGTTACAAATAAGCGCTTTTTAATCTTTGATTTCAGGTGTGCTTTTGTCTGTTATGGTAAACAGCTCTTTTTGGGGTGTATGAAGCCTTGAATGGTGAGTATTTGTGTGTGAATGTCTGTGTATATAGTGGGTTTACTAAGATATGCTTTTGGAGACGAAAGCAAATGTGTGTGTGTGTGTGTGTGTGTGGACCAGTGTCCCCACAGACAGAACAACCTGAAACCAGCTTAATGAACTTATTAAATACTGAATGTCTTCAGAAAAATGCAGAACATTTTGTGCACGGGTTAGGATTAAGTTAGGTTAAATGTGTGTATTTCTGAGTATTTTTTTTCAGCCTGGTGTTAGTGTTTATGACGCACTCTTAGTACCTAACAGTCTGTACAGAACATAGTGACACAAAAGCGCTAAGAGAGTCAATCAGGAGAATTCGGGGTAATTTAGAGGAGATCAGCCTCCCAAGTTGTTTACAGAGCAGCTTTAAAACAAGCATTTGTTGTTGCAGGAAAACTGTGCCTTCCTGTTCCAGGGTGTAAGCCCTTCGGGATGCTAGAAAACACGGCTTGCTTTTGTGATCATGTCTGAATCTGTTGTAGGGTTTTGAAAAAAAAAAATCTTGAGCAATAAGAGCCTTTTTATATGCTCTGTATAGTTATTATTATTCTCTTACATGGCAATCAGGACTGCATGATTTTCTTTCTTTATTCCATTAAGCACAGAAGATGTTAATTCTTTTCCATGCATCAAAAGGAAATGAAAAGTGCTGATGTCAGTCTCTACAACTAACAAACATTCAGGAGTATCTCTTTGAATTGTTTACTTTAAAGAAGTGTCCTGGAAGTATGGAGCTGTTGAGGTCACACGACTCTGATTCAGCAAATCAGTCACAGTTTAGTTGCGTGGCTTTGTAAATCATTCACACTTGTGCTGTTCTCCAGTCGCCTGCTGTGAGGTGGACCAGTCTTACGTAATGCCACACCTGTCCTCAACAAACTGCACAATCTGAGGTATCATTCAAGCTATTTTACAGAGTTTAATAGCTGTATGAGCAACAGCAATAATGATGCTTCATAGCATGCAAACGCCACCAATGGAATTAAACTAGTTGTTTTGAGTATATGTGTATATATGTAGTGAATAACTTTTATTTCTTTATGTTGTCTATACTATAGGTTGCATATCAGTGTTGTATAAGTTGTGTTCAGCAGTGTTTAGCACAAGTGCTCAGTGAAAGGGGTGACTTGTCAGACGTCCAAAAAGGACAAATCATGGGAGAGGAAGTGTCTGTAACCTTCATGGCCCAGGAGCAACATTCTTTACTATTATATCTGCATGCACAAAGCATGACAAGACTTCATCAGTAGTAGGCGAAATAGTAGGTGAAAACTGAAAGTGAATGATAGGGACCATCAAAGATTAAGAAGGATAACAACAACAGGATTCACCCTAAAGATCCTGCTTCTACAAAAAACTGACAAAAACAGAAATTCACAAAGCCAACATCCACAAAAACTGCTAAAACTTTAATCACAGACACCAGTGCTAAAATGCATAAAATATGGCGTAATGATCATAAAACAGTTGGACAGTTGGAGCACCAAATGAACTTCAACAGATCAAACAGCTGATCAAACAAATCACCTGACTTCAGTATCATCAAACCATTTTGGGCAGTTTTGGAGAGATGAATGAAAGAGATTCCCTCCTTCAGCATCTGTAAAGCAACTAGCAGTTGTTCTGATAGAGAACATTCAACTGAAAACAATTCAAAAGTTGTATGAATTTTTATTAAGAAGGTTGACCGCTGCAACAAAGGCAAATGGGGGTAAAACACCAGAAAGAAATTTTGCCTGTTTCCCAGGTATTTTGTTCAAACCCTGTAAGTCTAAAGTAGGGAATCTCCAAATTATGCACAGAATTTAACAATACATAGTTAACAATACATAAGTTGTTTCCATAGAGTTGTGTATGACATTTGTCTGTTCGTTGTATTTCCTTATTGGTTTTTCTGTTGAATTGTCTTCTTTGAGCAAATTTACTACTTTGAAAGTTTTTGTGTCATGTAAAAATAACATTATTTTAGCTAATACTGCTAGAAATGCAGTCTCTTTAGTGAATCAGTTTAATTCATTCATAAATTGAGATTAGTTTGTAGATGCCACAGGAGGTTCCTCAAGAATGCTGTCTGCCTTGGGGCATAGATTACTGCGGTATTATAACATATGATTATAAAAGAACACTGGAGTCTGAACAATGTGTTTTATAATAGTAGTTTCGCTGTTTTATTAGATGTTTTTGGAGTCGATTCTTCCTGTTTTGGAGTCCTCTTTGGAGTCTATTCTTTTATGACCTAAATCTAAATTTATATCCACATGCTCCTGTGGACTCATTTTGTGTGTGAAACACTTTCACACACCTTTCTCTCACATTGGACTGGTATCTAATCTAATATCTAATCAGATTTGTTATGCCAAGGCCAAAGTTTACACAATTTTCTCTGTGTTTGCACACTTGCAACAACTCCCAGTTCTAACTTACGAGCTCATTTGTATTTCCTTGTTGGTTTTTCTTCTGAATTTTGGGCAAAATCACTATTTTGACAGCTGTGTGTCGTGCAAAAAAGTATTATTTTAGCTACTACTGCTAGTAATTCAGTAAACCTTGTGATTCAGTCTGATAAGATTGTATCAGAAATAAGAATCTCAGAAATAAATTGAAATGTATTAGTTTGGAGACACTGTCTGGCTTGGGGCATCATCTGGCAGGAGCGTTACTGAATGCAACAATGCACTGGTTAACCTAACAGCCTGTTAGCTTTGTGGCCAGTCCTGAATAGCCCTTCCCTCATGGGACCACTAACCTTGTGGTGGTTGGTAGTTGAATCTAATTGAACCAGGACCTCTAGCCACCCCTCCATATGCTGTTGAGCGTGGGGTCATTCCCGCCCCGTCCCGTAAACGCTCACATCTGGCATGATGATGCCACTGCCAAGACCTAGATGCCAAGCTGCATCTGTCATACAGCTCTTTGATCTGGTTTTGAACGCGTGTGATGCACGCTGACGTCTGTCCAGTTATCTGCTGATTCAGGTTCATCACCAGAGGCCCCCGATCGGCCAGTGCATGCTTTTGTTCAGCTCTTATCAAGCGAACTTAACTCCTTTTCATTATGAAAATGGGACGCATTCCTTAGTGGAAAAACACGTCTTTTTGTTATTGTTACTTTTTCTTTTGAATGATGCGTCTTCTGGATATCACCCATTGGATTTATGAACATATTTGAAAGCTTAAAAAGCGTTCGGACATACAGTGGTTTGATTAGTGAGCTGTGTTGTGTATGTTTAGGGAATGGAAGTGGAGCGAGCCATGACCAGCGAGCTTCAAAGACTGAAACAGGAAATGAGAGAAAGAGGGCAACCCAGACCCCAGGACGAAGAAATCATCAATGCGCTTAGAGAACAGGTGAGAAACTGCTCATACTCGCACACTGCATTGTATTTTATACTACAAAATGATATATACAGTAATTACAGTGAAAATATGCTCAAAAAATTGTCATATACTGAATCTCCAGCTCTCCATGCATGCTTGTTTCTTAAATGTTATGCAACAATAAGTTCCAGATCTCAAATTTGATTGGCTGAGCAACATTCAAAGAACGCTTTCACTGTTGTAGCATTACGTTTGTCTTTGTTTGTGGCATTCTGGTCTAGACAATAGCTGTGCCCCAATTCAGAGGCTGCATCCTTGGAAGGACGCAGACTTCAAAGGCCACACCTTCACCTTAAAATTGATCTGAGCGAAAGCAAAACAGAGTTCACAACCTGCCTAATACGTTCACCTTGGTCCATTTATGTACATAAAAGTATAAATCTATAAAATAGCATCTTAGTAAGACATACACCACTTTTGTAATGTTTCAGTTAGGTTGAAACCCAACACTTAAAGGGATAGTTCACCCAAAAAAGGAAACTTCTTTTATCATTTACTCACCCTCAAGTTGTTCTAAATCTGGATGAGTTTCTTTCTTCTGCTTAACACAAAAGAAGCTATTGTGAAGAATGTTGGTAACCAAACAGTTTCTGGTCCCATTGACTTCCATAGTATTTCTTTCTTTCCATACTATGGAAGTCAGTGGGGACCAGCAACAGTTTGGTTTCCAACATTCTAAGAAATCCATTCCATAGAACAAACATAACATTCCAACATTTTAGAACATTCCAAAATCTTTGTTCCATAGAACAAAGAAGATTGTGGAGGATTGGAACGATATGAGAGTGAATAAATCATTTTCATTTTAGGTGAACTATATCTTTAGGTTTAAAAATTTATAGCATTTTTTCTCAATTAAAATCCTGTCATCACTGGTGTGCACTGAATCCAGGCTGTGAAGGATCCATCTTTAGTAGCCTTCATGGCCCATCATGGAAATGATGTTGCATTTAAAGAAGTCTTTGAATTGGGACAGCCTTCATTGTGCCACTGCGACACATTTGGTCTTCAAATGCAGCCTTCAAAGGATGCAGCCTCTGAATTGGGACACAGCTACAGAATGCAGTTCTTTGAAGGAGTTCACCATGCTTGAGCCCTTCATCATGGACAGAAAAGCAAAATCTGTTTACCTTCTCTTCCATTCAAGGATTGTAATAACATGCAAACATAACTATTTTACTGTATCTAGAACCACACGATAAAGTGACAGCATCTGTAGCGTGAACGATTGTAGCATTTGCTCGCTTACAGAACAGTGTAGGGTACAAGCTGTAATAATGTGTGTTTTGTGTGTTTCCAGGTGGCACGGCTCACGCAGCGGGAGCAAACAATCGAGCAGCGCTTGAAGACGACTTGTCACGAGAATGAGGATCTAAAAAACACTGTGTCCACACTACACGCACGCCTGGATCTACAGGAACAACAGAGTCACACACACATACAACAGGTTAGGTCGCTCACACACACTGTACTCAACTGAGCAGAATGTGTAACACTCAGTAAGAAGCCAGGAAACTGTGGTCTGTAGTTTAAGTGAAACTGGAATCTGGTGGTTCAGGATTTGTCTCTTAAAATTTCAACACAGTTCTTATGAAGAGTAAAAATGTAGTCATATGATCCAGAGATTAATGACACACGTTTTCAAATGCTCGTGTTCAGCCATTGTGTTAGTACAGTACAAGAAGTCTGTGTGTACATTAGGGGTGGGAATATTTAGGCACCTCACAATCCAATCCACTTTTTTCTTAGTAATTAGTTGACCAACTTTCAATATCAAATCTATTTGTGCATTTTTATTAAATGACTTATAAAAGTGCTTTATAAAAATAATTGCAAATTAATAATAAAGCAGAACAACTGCATGTTAAGGATTTCAACAAACCTAATTTATAAATCAATAAAGGGGAGCAAAGAAACATATGGCAAGCAATTAAACAGAAGGTGATTTTATTATCTGAGAGTGCTTTAAATATCTGAAAATGTTTACAGACGAGCATGGATTGTTCTCTTTTTCTCTGCATTATTGCAGCAGCTTTAATAGCCTGCATTCACACTAATGCACAAATCTTTTTCGACATATCATATGTTTTGTCCTGCCTGACATAACCGATTGTGTTTATATTAATTTTGCATTATAAAAGCATTCTGAGTTGCAACTGCATTTATTGCTCACATTGTCATGCACAGTCACATGCCACGAGCGCCTTAAGAATATGAGCTATCTCTAGCACACAAACACAACCGATTCTGACATTTTCAGGTTTGATTGTTGAAGAGATTCGTGATGCATGAGAGAATCACAGTCTGAAATAAACCAGGGCTCAGGGCAAAAATGACACCAACATTGGCAAAATATTTTTAGTTTGACAAAATATGTCCCTCATAAATGTGAAAAATGTACATTTCAGGGTAAATACATTGACTCTTACATGAGCGATAAGATTTTTTTCTCTGTCTCAGCTGGCCGAGGCCTGGCGAGAAGTGGATGGCGTTCGTTCCCGGGCTCAAGAGCTGCAGTCTCAGGTCGAGGAGCTGCAGGAGGAAGTGGCCCTCCAGGAGAAGAGTCACAACGACTCGTCTTTACTGTCTGAGCTTGACAACAATCTGGACGCCGCAGACTGGAGCCTGGACAAAGAGCAGGTGATACACTGTAACCTGATAATGCCAGACTGGAACACATTCTACTTAAAATGAATGTGTTCATGAGGTTATATCTCAGCTTAATTGATTTTTAGCTACACACTACTAATAGAGCTATATGAATCCAGAGTCCTAAAATGAAATAATATACACAGGGGTTTCAGTTAACACAGTCTCTCATGTAATATGTAAGTGTTGATTTGCTTTTTGCACAGTTCACTCTCTCTGTCCAGCTGCACTGGAGACGCATGGAGTGTAGGTGTATGTGCACTTCACTTAAAAAATATCCAGATACTCTCCAGATACAAAATGCATGTTAGTGGAATCCCAGAATGCATTGCAAAAAGAATGTACAAAATATAGCAGCCGAGTCGAGGGACATTTCATTTAGATCTGAAAAGTGTTATCTAAAGAATAGTTCAATGCAAATGATGCATTTTTACTACAGTATGCAATGCTGTCAATCGATTAAAAAAACATTAACTGATTAATCACACATTTTTCTTTAATTAATCATGATTAATCACTCCTAAAATTGAAATGATGTAATCATAAGTATATTAGTAGATTGAATCTCAAAAATAATTTAGAAACAACATACAGATAGTATATTTTAAATATTTGTTTAATGGTATGATTTCATTTAGCACTATGAATGAAGGCGAATATCACTGATACTAATGCTGATGCTGATGGATTTTTAAAATCGATTTCTTCAGATACATTTAGATTAATATAGCAATTTAACATTACAGTAAAAATGTGTGCCTTTTAATGTTACTGTTTGTGACTTAATTTAACTGATCTTAAATCAGTTTTGACAAACCCATTATAATGTCACATTTAGCTGTGCCTTTCTGTTGTGTGTTGTGTATAGTGTATATTGTAATGTAGTGATGTTCCTCTCACTCTCAGGTTCATCTCTTCTTTGTTTGACTGAGCTGTCAGTTCATTTGTCCTACTAAGTTTATTTTTGCAAATTCAATAAATAAATGCATGAATAAAAATACTAGTTAAAACATTTAATATCAATATGTTATGTGATCATATGCTGCAATGCTAATCAAAGGGTGTGGGAAAAATACAATCGGGAAGGAAAAAAATGCTGATACTGCATTAATTATTGTGATGCATTTAACAGAAAATATTAATCACAAAAATGAACACGTTATCTTTGACGGCCCTAATTTTTAGGCTTGTACTGTTGAAATTGTTACTCTGTTGGAATCAAGTTGAGTCAGGTCTCCTGTGCGCATTATTATGTGAAGTGCACTGTGTATTGTACATGCATATGCAAAGCACTGTAAATCTCCAGTAAAGATTTTGAATGGATTTTGTAAAGCCCCTAGTGAGCTTCTCTAGGTTTTGGAACAAAGTTAAATACACTTAAGAGATTTACATTGATGCCTGTTAATTTGTATTTGGGCACAACTAGAGCATGTGTCTTGCTCAGCAGGTCTGTCGGGAGCTGCACTACATCCTGGAACTGCTGCAGCCTGTGGCCTACAGATCAGAGGCCGAGCAGGACTCAGATGACAGCCTGCAGGGCATGCTGGGACAACTGAAACACGCAGCACAATGGATAGCACACAGTGAGACGCTACAGGTACAGCTATTTTCTATGGGACACACACATAACAGGAGATATAATGTGCTGCATATAACGTATCTTCTTGCCTGGAGTATTTTGACATCTCGTACTGTCTCACATTTCAGCGACAATGATTCACATTCATCACAAGCATACATCTACATACTGTATGTCTTCAATCAGACCATATCGGTTTGTGTCCTCATGGCTTTCGTTTTGTCACTGGGTAAATCTCACATAACCTTCCTGGATCGTATTCCAGACTGACATCAAACAGGGGAAATATTATGATGTGATCAAAGATAATGAAGCAAGCTTCCTTCCAATTAAATAAATAAAAAATTCAAAATGAATAAATAAATTAATTCATTAATTGGTGTAGTACTGTATTTGTTGTACAGTATTAAAATACTATTAAAATATTTTAATATTAATATTATATACTGCTAAACTGTATTAGTATTACAGTTTTCTATACTAAAAATTGCCATATATTAGCATAAACACAAAGAGAATAAAGGGGGGAAAAAAAAACTCAAACTCACATATTCAGGTGCATTATAGAAAATGGACAGAAAAAAAAGTAATTTATGAAATATTGCTAAAAATGTTATGGTTAAAGGCTCTATTTGCTTAATGCAACTTTATTTATTTAATTGTTTGTTTGTTTGTAGGTAAAATGCCAACTGGATGTGTTTTTGTGAGATTCACCCGATTATGAATGGAGAGTGGATCAGAATATATATTAGTATATATTAATTATCTTCAATTTGCATCAGTAATTGCTGAAACCGAAATGCTATTTCTGTGAGCTTAAACAGTGCATAACATAAAGTTAGGATTTAAATGAATGTGCGGTATGTTTAATGCACAAAAGATTTGGATATTAAACAAACTTCCCACTACGCTATTGATGCATTCCCTGCAAACAAGCCTGCACTGGCCCTTTACGGGCTGCCAGCGCAGGGCCCCTGAGAATTTGCTCATTGGCAAAACGCTGGGCCCTTAGCACTGGCCCTGCACGGGCCGCCCTCACTTAGCCTCCAGGAAGCCTAAGCACTGTTTTATTGAAAATAATAAAGTTTGAAGTCACTGTCATGGAGGTAAGCACTTGCTTTAGTTGGGTACCTGACCCTTGACTTTTTAACTTAAGTTTTTTTTGTGTGTGTGTGTTTTTGAAGCACATTTGTTATAGCAAAAGTTGCAAGCAGAAAAACTGATTTGATGATTCAGTCATCATGTAGTGGTCTGATCTCACCCAGAGTTTGCTCTCTGAGGACATTATTTAGATTTAGTTATTTAGTGTTATAGTAGCCCTAAAATACAGTTACATGAAATTTTCTGTTTTAATGTTTTGAGCATTTTTAAAATGTTATGCAGAAATTATTTGGATGGGCTCATGTAGACTCTCACAGATATCAAGATTCAGCATATGAACCTCAACAATGGTGACAGTCAACAAAATATTCAGATCAACTCTGAACATCACAAAACAAGCTTTTCGTTGATTGTCACCATTGTTGGGGTTCATACGCTGAATCTTGATATCCGTGAGAGTCTACATGACCCTGTCCATGTTCTGCATAAGGACTTAAGCACTCAAAGTAAAGCAGGACAAAGTTTCATGCAGTGGTATTCTAGGGCTACTATAAAGTGAAATGATTAAACCTAAATAATGTTCTTAGAGATCAGCAAATCAGGACACTACATGATGACTCAATCATCAATAAGTAACCATCACCATCTAATCAGTTTGTATTCTCACAGCTTCTGCTATAACAAACGTACTTCAGAAACACACAGTTATAGCAGCCAGAGAAACTTTAAAGTTAAGAAGTCAAGAGCCCAACTAAACCAAGCGTTTACCTCCATAACGGTGACTTCAAACTTTATTATTTTCAATAAAACAGCACTTAGCCTTCCTGGAGGCTAAATGAGGGCTGCCCGTGCAGGGCCAGTGCTAAGTGGCCAATGTTTTGCCAATGAGCAAATTCTCAGGGGCCCAGCGCTGGCAGCCCTAAGTGGACCCGTAAAGGGCCAGTGCAGGCTTGTTTGCAGGGTTATTGACCTAGTTTGGCAAGTTGTGTATTGAAGTGGGAATTGCGTCAGAGGTTTTTGTTCAGGTTGGGGTGTGTTCAGTAAGCATTAATAAAGCCACAAATGTAGCCAGAGGTAGAGACTGAGAGAGAGAGATTGAACAGAGGGCCATTTATGCTTGTTACATGATACTGATGCTGTAGAGAGATACACCCTGCACAGTCACAGTCTAACAAAGAGCACGCTTGACAAATCCTCCCAGGCTAACCAGCATGCAGTGCTGAACACTCCTGTATCATTTGTGTCTGCAGGAGAAGAGGAAGACCATTGTGGGATCTGTGAGCGATCCGTGTGAGAATGCCGTCCGGATACAGGAGCTGCAGGATCAGGTAACAGTTCTTCATGCGTTAAAGCTTTCAGCCACAGCTAACAGCAGCCCAATACCACTTCACTGACCTGAGCTCAGTTCCTTAAACATGCCTCCGTTGTTTGGAAGGCCTGGCAACACCTGAGGAATTTTTGATCAAAGCTTCACTGCTCTTCTGACTGGGATTCTCAGCTGTATGAAGGCAGTCAACAAATCCGTTGAACTTGTTTTCGGGAAGGAAAGAATACTTAGTCAGGGTTTCTTAAAAAGTCTTAATTTGACCTTCCACAAATAAAGTCCTTAAAAAGGTCTTAAATCAAAACAGAAAGTCTTAAAATCATGAAATCATGGCATCAAATGTTGCATGCACTGCAAAAAATGAATCTTCCTCAGTATTTCTGTCTTGCTTTCCAATGCAAATATCTAAACATCCTTAAATCAAGCTGTATTTACTAAAGATGCACAGTTTTGAAATGTAGATTGAGTGAGCTTGTGCTTGAAACAAGATATCTGTCAATAGGGATTGAAAATTAAGAATTGTTCTGTTTGTATGAAGTTGATTTTTTTCTAAATCCATTGTATTTGTTCTTGTTTTAATCATACAATCACTTTAATTTTGATCAATTTCTCATAAAGTCATGTTTTATGTTCATGTTTCATGTAATTTAGCTTTTCAAGTGAATGGATCTTGATTTAAGCATCTTTAGACATTTGCACTGAAAAACAAGACAAAAATACTGAGGAAGAACCTTTTTTTTTCTAGTGTTATCAGAAGTACAGTAAAAGATATTTCCTTATTCTAGTGTTTGGGAGCAGAGCTTTGTTATTATTATGTGAATTAAGAAGTAATGGATTGGTAGGAAGCTGTATTTTCAAACTTTGAAGTGTTGCTAATACAACTCATTGTGCGCTTCCTTGACAATTATATTTGGACAACATGTCGACATATTGTGTTCTCTTCAATTTATTCATATTTTTTTCTTTACTTGGTCTTAAAAAGGTCTTCAGTTTACCTAGTAGTATAGAAACCCTGTGTAGTAAAACTAGTGCTCACTGACTCTCCTTTGGGCTTCTCACACTTTAAATGGGTAACGGTGAAGTGTGTCATTTCTGAAAAATGTCTAATCACAAATCTAGTGACACTTTCACCGCACCCCATATATAACTGGTTCAAAAAAATGACACTTCACCTTTAAACCCATCTTTAAGATCATCCTGGCTTATCTTGTTCTGTGTTTTACACAGTTTATACTTTGCCCTGGGTTTAACGTCAGTCCTGGGTTGACAGATTTGGACTTTTCACGCTGTACATTTGTGGGTTAGCGTTCTTTATTTGCATATTTACAAGGATATTAACATTGATTGGACAACTGTACAAAGCTCATAAATACTTGATGAAATGCAATTATAGTTTAAGAATCCTTGTTTGTTTCTCAAAAATTCACTGTAACAGTTTCGTTTGTACACTTTCTGTACAAATATTGAACTGAAATATATTTCTTTGAAATGATTGAGCTTATGATTAAATGCTTGAAATTGGTTTTCCAAACAAAACACACCTTTAAGAGTACAAGCAGAGCGAATACAAAGTATTCATGTGACTTTTGCTTTTAGCATTTTATGTGATATATTTCTATGATTATTAGCAGTGTTATTATATTAGTAATCATCATTTTTGGCTTCTCTCTCAGAATGAGCGTCTCTCAGCAGAAAACGCGGAGCTCAAGCTGCGAGCTGAGAGACTTGTGGAGCAGGAAGTAGTTCAGCAGGCCATAAAGGACCGCGATGATGCCATCGCTAAGTAAATATTGAACATTACTTGCTATTATGATTCTATAAATGTTGATGAGAAAGTAAATTCATTAGCAGCTATGTGAGTGATATTCTTTGGAACAGATACTTTCATAGTTTTGTCTAGAAGAAAATGTGTTACTTGTGTGTTTTTGTATGGTTCGTAAGAAAATGTTATATTATTGTAGATGATGTATTGAAATGATGCTGTTACTGTTGTCACGAATATAGGCGTTGTTGCTGATATGGTGTCAGAAAAGAGGTATTTTGAATGTTTTTGTGTTGGTTTTCTGTCATGCAGGAAGACAGCGATGGAAGCAGAGCTGCTGAGGACTAAACATGATATGATGTGTTTAAACAACCAACTCCTGGAAGCCATTCAGCGCAAACTCCAGCTGTCACAGGAACTGGAGGCCTGGCAGGTAAGAAACTGCTTTTTAATTATAAAAGCTAAATTACCAAACCTCTCAGTCCTTGTGTTTCAGTGATTGGGATTAGTTTCTTGCCATTTGCTGGGTTTAGATTGTGTATTTAGTCTGTTAATGATATTATGGATGCTCTGTCGCCTCCTCCTGTTCACAGTGGACGCTTGCAGCTGTTTAATGTGCTGTGTAACTGCTTTTGAGAGCATTAAATGAGAGTAGATCAAATTGAAATAATAATAATGTATAATGTTCTTTTGTAAGTGAATGTGTTGTGTGTTCTCAAATCTTCCTGTTCTTATTCAGTAGCCAAAAGAAGTTAAAATATAACATTTATTTGATTTCAAGAAACGATCATGTTTTGGATGGTTTTAATTTTAGTTTCAGTTTTATTTTTAGGTAACTATAATAACTCTGTACCCTATGCTCCTAAATGTTTGCAAATTTACTATAAAAAGATTATTTCACATTTCTTCATTGTAATCAACTAGCATATAAACACAAGTACAAATAATAATGTGCAAAAGAATGCATTTATATTGATTTATTGCACTTGTACCCAAATACTTTGCATGGATATGTTGAAGGAGATTTTTAAAATGTTATCGTTTATGAACTATTCATGTGTTCCCACAGGACGATATCCAGGTTATCATCAATCAGCAGCTGAGGAGCCAGCAGCAGACAGAGCAGCCTCAGAAGAGACCAGCGGGGCGTCTTTCTTTCCTGCATAAGTCCAGACGGCCGTCCACGATATCAGAGATCAGCCCAGAGCAGAACCAGACGCCCTGGAGAGACTGGCTCAAACGCAGCAAATAAACACACATACAGGAACATATCAGACACTCATGAGTAATCATCAACCCGTCTATGCCAAAGACACTGACTGTGTTAAAGAAAGAAAGAAAAAAAAAAAAGCTTATTCAAGAACAAACTGTAGATGAAGCTCACAAAAACATGTTCACATTTCTCCCCAAATTAAAAAACAAAAAACAAAAAGAAGAAATAATATTTTGTATAAAGGTAATGAAACATTATAGAACTTAATGGAATGTAATTTTAGAAATAGTAATGGAATGTGCGTTTATTGTTACCTTATTGCAAAATATGATTTCTTTCTTTCTGTTGTCTTTGGAGTGAAATATGTTCTGAAAAGTTTTTCTAAGACTCAACTGTATATTATGACTATTTATACTTAATGTAAGTAATGAAAGGATGAATACACTGACATCATGCTGGTCATGAGCTTGCTGATTTTAATAGCATTTAACATAATAATATTGTTATGTAATAACATTACATAGAACAAAACATTTACCTGAACTGCACATGAAGGAACGTCTCCGAGTGAAATACTCCAGATGCTGCTTAAGAGTTCAAAAACTGACATTTAATCAGTTCACTAATGCTCTGTATCATGTGAAGGATCTGTAGCGCTCAGACTTGTGACATTGTTATGATTTACAGAAGAATTCAATGATTCAAATGTTCATGGCTGAAACCCTTTAAGTACTCTTCTGTGTTATCACTAATGCAGTTTTGTTTTGCAGGTTTTGTATGTATTTTATATCATTGTCAATATGCCATTTGTACAATTAAATTTTTATGTAAAGCAGTCTTTAGGATATTTTTAAGAAATGCATTTGCACATCAGGCTTAAATAAAAGTATAAAAGAAAATCGATTGTATAAAGCATTATAACACCAGTAGACACTAATCTGTTCATTTAAAGTGCCCCTATTATGGGTTATGAAATGTTCATATTTTGGTTTTGGGAGTCCCCAACAGGTTGACATGCATGTGAGGTCAAAAAACGCTTTAATTTTCTTATAATATGCATTTATTTTTTACCATATTTACTGAACGACTCCCAAATGTTTTGTTCAGCGATTCATTTTTCCAAACCCCTCCTTTGCATGACACTAATCTGCGGGGATTGATTTCATTTAAAGCAGTGTTTGTGAGCTTTTACCGCTCCATAAGCGGCACCTAGTGGCGAAGAATGAATTTGCATTTTCATTCAGACCAACGCGAAAATCAAGTTTTCCCAGGTCTGCGCGCGCAACAAGTGGTTATGTTTCATTTTGACGTCAACATGAAACTGCTTGGGATTCGTTTTAAAAATGACTCGTTTCAATGATTCAGAATCAACTCTTTCTTTTGAGAGACAATAACTTTATACACGGTGAACTTTCAGATTTAAAACTTTGCAGGATGTTTTCATTCACTTAGGGCTGTGTTACACACTGCATGAAAGCTCATTTTCACAAATCCATAATAGGGGCACTTTAAATGGCTCTATCAGAATGTGTAAGCCCAGTGGACAACTGATGTTGAAAAGACAAACTGACATCAGACATTAGTCAAAAATAGGTCAAATATGCAAATCAAACTGACGTCAAAAACTTGACATGACCTTGATTTGATGTAAATTGAATGTCAAACATATTGGCCAAAATATGCATTAAACCAATTTCAGTGTGAAATTCACTTCCTATTGTCACCCAAATACCACTGGAAGACATTTGCATTTGACCTGTTTTTCTGTCAATTTTTCAACATCAGTTGCCCTCTGGGAAGACAGTCTAACTTTTTCATCTGATTTTTGTCATGTGTTAATTATTCCACCATTCTTTTTGATAAAGATATTGTTTCAGATTTGTCCAGTTAAGTCCAAAATCTAGATTCCCTGAAGATATCAAAAGGATTTGAATTCACCAAATGGTTTAGAAGATATAGTTTGACAATTGTATTGAGCCATGGCTACAAAATCAATCTAAACGTTTAGAATATATAAGCCAAGTGATTAAAATGACCATAATAAAATAATATTTCTGTTATTAATGTCTATAGATGAAACATACAAAAATTTGTGTGAATCAGTGAAGGGTTTAGGAGGAGATCAAATAAGTTGTTTTTGGCAACTCAGAAAACATACTGTATGGCAACACGTTAAACTAATTGTCCACTAGAGGGGACAGGATAAGAGGGAGCAACAACACATGAGCACATGAGCAACAACACATTCTGAGTAAACATGCAAAGTTTC
Organism: Tor tambroides; assembly: GCA_021397915.2. Lineage (NCBI taxonomy): Eukaryota > Metazoa > Chordata > Actinopteri > Cypriniformes > Cyprinidae > Tor > Tor tambroides. The sequence goes on along the minus strand of JAFVLL020025437.1, from coordinate 6,548 downwards.
ATGTACTTCTGATGCTCAGGGTGCTAACAGCAGTTTTTAAAACATCTGCCATTTATATCGATGCTAATCAGATAAAGTCCGTAACACTAATATTGTCCACCAGAGGATCACAAATAAATAAAACAAGAACTGCAGGCTATTATTATTTCATTCTGTATTTACTGAGTTTTCAAAACAAAACATTGCACAAATAATTTAGTACATTAACATTCTCAAATATAACAAACAATACAGAAGTGATTTTTATAAGGAACATTTGTTAATTTAAATATGTTTAAATTCCATGTTCGATTTGTTTGAGATGCTGTTTGTTGAACAGTAAGCGGTAACAACGTTTCTATGACGACCAGGTGTCATATTCACACTACAACCTAACAACCTAACAATTAGCCTACATCTGTCTGGAATGAAAGGATACATTTTGAAATGATAATAAAACATAACTGTGGATATTTTGAATATGTTTGATATTATTTATTTATTTTTATTTTGTATTTTTATTTAAAAAAAAAAAAAAAGAATATTTAATTACAAAAAAGTTTAAATCCATTCAAAAGTTTGTGGTCAGCAAGGTATGTACAGTGCGTGCGTAATTATTATGCAGGTCGATATTCTGATCTTTTTTTTCTAAGCACATTTTGCCGATTCCAAACCATGCAATCTTAATAACTACTATTACGTATTACATTACATTATGTATTACATTATACATATAATGATAGTATGAAGTATGAATTGTTAACAAGGGCTAGAAGTGAAACATGGCTTATATTCAGGTGTGCATAATTACACTGCTCAAAAAAATTAAAGGAACACTTTGAAAACACATCAGATCTCAATGGGGAAAAATATCATGCTGGATATCTATACCGATATGGACTGGGTAATGTGTTAGGAATGAAAGGATGCCAAGATAAATGAAAATTATCAATCAACTGAATTAAAAGACACCCCAAAAATCAAAGTGAAAAAATGATGCAGCAGGCTAGTCCATTTTGCTGAAATTTCATTGCAGCAACTCAAAATGTTACTCAGTAGTTTGTATGGACCCCACGTGCTTGTGTGCATGCCTGTCAACATCGGTGCATGCTCCTAATGAGACGACGGAGTCTGGGGTATTTTCTCCCAGATCTGGACCCAGGGCATCACTGAGCTCCTGGACAGTCTAAGGTGCAATCTGGCGCCGTCAGATGGACCGAAACATAATGTCCCAGAGGTGTTCTATTGGATTTAGGTTAGGCGAGCGTGGTAGCCATTCAATGGTATCAATTCCTTTATCCTCCAGGAACTGCCTGCATACTCTTGCCACATGAGGCCACCAGGAGCAACCCAGGACCCACTGCACCAGCGTAGGGTCTGACAATGGGTCCAAGGATTTCATCCCGATACCTAATGTCAGTCAGGGTGCCATTGTCTAGCCTGTAGAGGTTTGTGCGTCCCTCCGTGGATATGCCTCCCCAGACCACCACTGACCCACCACCAAACCGGTCATGCTAAACGATGTTACAGGCAGCATAACATTCTCCACGGCTTCTCCAGACCCTTTCACTTCTGTCACATGTGCTCAGGGTGAACCTGCTCTCATCTGTGAAAAGCACAGGGTGCCAGTGGCGGACCTACCAATTCTGGTGTTCAATGGCAAATGCCAATCAAGCTCCACGATGCCGGGCAGTGAGCACAGGGCCCACTAGAGGGCGTCAGGCCCTCAGGCCACCCTCAGAAGTCTGTTTCTGATTGTTTGGTCAGAGACATTCACACCAGTGGCCTGCTGGAGGTCATTTTGTAAGGCTCTGGCAGTGCTCATCCTGTTCCTCCTTGCACAAAGGAGCAGATATCGGTCCTGCTGATGGGTTAATGAAAGTCTATGCCCCTGTCCAGCTCTCCTAGAGTAACTGCCTGCCTCCTGGAATCTCCCCCATGCTCTTGAGACTGTTCTGGGAGAAACAGCAAACCTATTGATGTGCCATCCTGGAGGAGTTGGACTGCCTGTGCAACCTCTATAGAGTCAGGTATCGCCTCATGCTACCAGTAGTGATACTGACCCTAGCCAAACGCAAAACTAGTGAAAAACAGTCAGAAAAGATGAGTATAGGGATAAAAATGTCAGTGGCCTCCAGCTTTAAAACCATTCCTGTTTTGGGGGTCGTCTTATTGTTGCCCATAGTGCACCTGTTGTTAATTTCATTAACAGCAAAGCAGCTGAAACTGATTTAAAAACCCCCTCTGCTACTTAACTGACCAGATCAATAGCCCAGAATTTTAATTGACTTGATGCTATACTCTGATTAAAAAGTGTTCCTTTCATTTTTTTGAGCAGTGTATTAAGCAGGGTTAGTTTTATAGGTAAAATAATTTAACTCAGACTGAAAAGTAAAAAATTATGAAATGCCCACAGGATGGATACAATACTAAAGCAATACTAGAAATTAAGGCGCGACCACTGGACAGCGAGATTGTCATGATCACCAGCTAGAGTCCCCATGAGCTCCACCAGAGGGTGCCTTTCTGTCCCGGACTCCATTTCCCAGATACTCTCTGTGGTTGTGCCTAGAAGGGATACAGCTCTGGGGTGCGTTTCCCAAAAGCAACTATGGTCGCAAGTTCCGTCGTTACCAATAGAGTTCAATAGGACTTACCACCATAGTTCGCTAACGATGCTTTTTCAGGAAAGCAGCACTGTTTAACAGCTAACAATGAAATTTAATTTTCTTCCTATTAGATCAGGGGTGCCCAACCCTGTTCCTGGAGATCGACTGTCCTGAAAAGTTTAGCTCCAACTCTAATAAAACACACCTGCCTTTAATTTTCACATGATCCTGAAGACCTTAATTAGTTGCTTCAGGTGTGTTTGATTAGAGTTGGAGCTAAACTTTTCAGGACAGTCGATTGCCAGGAACAGAGTTGGGCACCCCTTTATTAGATTGTGTTTTAACAACGTATACACCTACCCCAACCCTAAACCTACCCCTTACAATAGTGTAAAAATACACAGTAAAACCCCCCATGTTAAATTAACACTCCCAGTGCATATATAATCCACAATCAGAGTGTTAAAGTTAATGAGATAATTAGTTTTGTAATTGAGTGATTGAGCATTAATGAAGAACACCTGCTGTTAACAAGCAGAACCACTGAAAGAAAGAGAAACAAGAACAGAAAAAAATGAGATGAGACAAGCAGAAATACAAGAACTACAACTGACTTCAGCCACAGCCATAAAGGAAATCAACACAAGATAAAAGAAGATAATAAATCTCTCAAGATCTCAGCAGAGGAGGATTAAACAACTCCACAAACAACATTATCAGATTTACACATTACTAACCAGACTGACTTTAGATGTTAGTTTTGTTTGATGTTACCATTATTGAGGTCAGTGTTTGCTTTAGTTGGGCTCTTGTCCCTTGACTTTTAAACATTATATTTTTTTTCATTGCCTTAACTGTGTGTTACATGATTGATATGACAGAAAAAAACAAAGACAAGTGTGGTCAAGTGTTGGTCATGTTTCAATAAACACAATCAGCATATAGTGGCTTAAATAACTGTGGATAGTTAAATTTATTGATGTTATGATATGTGTATATATAAAGCTTAAGTTCTGACATGTGTAAGGTTAATCTGAAAGACTTTTGAAACGTATTCTGCACTAAAAGTTTTATTTTTATTTATCAAACAGAGTTCAAGAATCAGCATATGAATCTCAACAATGGTGAAAATCAAAATAAAGCTCCATGTTGCAGTGCATTCTGGGTGCACCAATCAAAACTCATCCATGGCTCCCAGCATGCAATGCGGCATGAATAAATTATGCAGCTGAACTGTCTTAGTATTTTCTTTTATTCTTACTATTTCCTTTTGTTTTGCTATTTTTGTTGTGACTTTTAGCAGTGTTTTGTGATGTTCACAGATGATCTGTTTATCTGAATATGTTGATTGTCACCATTGTTGAGATTCATACACTGATTCTTGATGTCTGTATGATATTACAGTATAACATTTTTAGTGCCAATTTATTTTCAAAAGTCAGATTAATCTTAAACTTTACATTTCATATGATCAATAAGAAAATTGCATATTAAACAAATCAGTGACTGTGCATGCTCTGAGTGAAACCAGCTATTAAAGCCGTTATTAAATGTTGATGATTTATTTATTGAAACATAACCATCAAGATCCCATTGAGAGATCTTGAGAGATTCAATGTCTTCTTTTATCTTGTGTTGATTTCCTTTATGGCTGTGGCTGAAGTCAGTTGTAGTTCTTGTATTTCTGCTTGTCTCATCTTGTTTTTTTCTGTTCTTGTTTCTCTTTCTTTCAGTGGTTCTGCTTGTTAACAGTAGGTGTTCTTCATTAATGCTCAATCACTCAATTACAAAACTAATTATCTCATTAACTTTAACACTGCTTCAGTGTTACTTTTTTAATGCTCTGAGTGTGGATTGTATATACACTGGGAGTGTTAATTTAACACTGGGGGTTTTACTGTGTAGTAATTATTGTTGTACAGGCAAAAACTATGCTATATTGATGTGTGCATGCCCAGTAGCCACAAGCTGTCGCCCTTCTAGCCTTAAGTGCCCTCTGTCTAGGAACTGATTACAGACACCTGTTCCCTATCAGGAGGACTTTAAAGGTTGCACTCACACACTGACACTTCGCTGAGGGTGAATTCCAAATTGGAAGTGATCTCTATGCCCTATACTCCTTTCGAAGGGCAGAGCACTTTGAAGTGTGTTCTTTTAAGGGTGTAGGGTGTTTGGAACTCCCTTGGTGAAGGGAATGACTGACCAAACATTACCTTGGAAATGCTGCGCGTGCGTGCAGTATTCAGCACTCCGTCGGTTGTCGCAAATAAATATTCCTTCTCATTATATTTATTTAAATATGGTGTAACTGTGTCTTATTTACTATTAAACTAAACATGCTTAAACTTGCTTACACTATCATCTTAAACTATATTTCTATTACTGACAAAAAATATTTTGTATTCCGTTAAAATAAAGACAAATATAATCAGCCTGTTATACTTGTGTTTGTATGTGAAGATAAAATCAACCACAGGGGAAGTTGTGGCCTAATGGTTAGAGAGTCGGACTCGTAATCGAAAGGTTGCGAGTTTGAGTCTCGGGCTAGCAGGAATTGTAGGTGGGGGGAGTGAATGTACAGCACTCTCTCCACCCTCAATACCACGACTGAGGTGCCCTTGAGCAAGGCACCGAGCCCCTAATTGCTCCCTGGGCGCTGGAGCAATGGCTGCGTGGGTGTGCATTTGCTCATTACTCACTGTTGTGTGTGTGCACTTGGATGGGTTAAATGTAGAGCACAAATTTTGAGTATGGTCACCATACTTGACAATACGTCACCACTTTCACTTTCAACTTTGCTTTAAAATGCACCGCAAGAGCTCCTAATTGTAGATTGCAAATGAAAATCACTTCCATGAAGTGACCATCGCATGTTCCCTTCACTAACGGACTTCTGGAAGGGCCCTTCGTGAAGGGATTCAGTTATTCCCTTTTGTTTGAAACGTCCTTATAAATGGTGTCCGCTTCCCGAAGTGCCCTTGAAGGGAGCAAAAAAGCCGTTTGGAATTCGCCCAGAGTATTGTTTTTACTTTTGTTACTGCATTCCTAAACATTCCTAGTTTACGTTTTCCCCCATGTTGCCTTGCCTTCACGTTTTTTTGATCTTGGACTGTTTACCTGGGTTTCCATGATCATTTTGCTGCCTGCCATGACCATTGCCTGTTTTCTGGATTACTCTTTTGTCTCACCCTGGATGTTGTTGTTTTGCTGGTGTTTGACCCTGTCTGTTTTGACCATGCTCTTTGAATAAAGCCTGCAAGTGGATCCCCACTCCATTGTCAGGCTCATCATAACAGAGATGCTCATTGAGTCAGCAGGGTCACACAAAAAAAACAAAAAAAAACAAGGCAGAGAAGAAAAAATGCAGGCTTACTGCAAAAGATTTAAGAAATAAGGTGGAGAATTAGGTATGAAACCACCAGGAACCATATAGGCTGCGTTTACACTGACAGAAAAAATCCGATCTTTTGCCCATATCTGACACAGATCGGAATTTGATGCACGCGTGTAAACACAAAAATCCGCACGAGATCCGATTTTTTCGAATCCGATCTGAGCTGTTTCCAAATGTGGTTTTAAATCAGATACATATCCGATATCTGGACATCTGACCTACGTCTAAACAAGCATTTTATTGAAAAAAAAAAGCATTTTATTGAAAAAACAAAAAAGCATTTTATTGAAATGGAAACTATAGAAATTGCACATTCAGGAGTTGGTTTTCAACCCTTGCCCCGTGAATTTTGAAAATACAACACCTAAAAGCTACATTATATTTTTCAGCAATGAGGTGATAACTTAGCAGTTTTTATAATTAAACTGACGCTTGTTCGCAATGCTTCACAATCACTCGCTCGCTCGCACATTCGTTCGTTCTCTCTCTCTCTCTCTCGTTAATTCATTCGAATTCATTTCAATAAATATCATCTTTATTTCACTAAAGAATTCTACCTCAGCTGT
>JAFVLL020025436.1:0-12306 GCA_021397915.2 Tor tambroides | reverse complement strand
CAAATCAACCCTAATTTTAATATTTGAATTCCCTAAAGCTAAAAATTCATAATAAAACTTAACCAGAGCTAAAATTCCTTTTACATTTATTACAATCGATTACACGAAAGAAAGAAAAAAACCATGATGATTTTATCATTCAAATTACCAGAATTTTAATATTACATTTAAAACATTTTAAATAAGTTAAAATAAAACTTTTGAAAAAGAATACATATCAAAATATTTAAATATATAGATATTTTTTATAAGCGTATCTGGGCGGAAACTACATTTTTCCTCAGACCTCGCATGCGTTTTCTTCATGTCAGCGAGTTCAAAAATGACCACGCGAAAGGCCAGCAAGGTGTGGGATTATTTTGAATTAGAAGGAAACGGAAAAGTTTTGTGTAAACTGCGTAATGTCAAATTGGCTTACAGTAACTCTACTGAAGCGATGCGTAATCATATTCAATACAGACACGTATGCGTTAGCTTGGAGGCCAGCAAATGTCATGTCATACAAATGCGCATGGTCTGAGTAAGTAAAACGGGCATTGGTTTGTTTTTAGACAATATAGCCAACATGAAGCACATTTTTAAAAGCCGTTTTAATGCTATTCCTTGATAAACTTTACTATTGTTTTTGACTTGTGTTTTAATATGCTGGCTAATGTTATATGAAAATGAAGAATTCTGTCAGTCTATTGATTGATTCTGAATAAATAAGCTATGCACTGGTTTATGTTGAGTGTATGCTCTTCTTTTTTTTTGTTTAACGACCGCCTAAAATTAAATGATGACAACGCGAGGCAAGCATACAGTATAATCGTGACCTATTTTTAGCAGAATTCATTGAGGGATTTGACAGTGTGATTCAAAGATTAAGTATTTCAAGTGTAGGCTGTTATATAGACACACGCACAGTTTTTTTCTTTTGCCATTTTTTTGGGGGTTTCTAGCTTTTAGACTAGTAGGATACAAAACGACAGTCAAATTAGTCGTAGCGCACATCCCTAGATTAGACTTTGCTACCTCTCGTGAACTTGGCAAGGACAGTTAGAGCAGGAGTAACATAATTTTGTTTTGTTTTATGATGCTTTCATGGTGCATTCATGTACTTTCTGAAGCTTGAAAGCCTCAGCTTACATTCATTGCGAATGCACGAAAAAGAAAGCCCAGCAGATTTGGAGTGAATTATAACAGAGTACTAGTGTTTTGGTTGAACTATCCCTTTAAGAAACTTTGACATCCTGTAAGCTTCACTTACCACAAGGTCGGGGTCCTGCATGAGACTGAGGATGACCTCGTAGAGCAGGGGCCGCAGTTCCGGCTTGAACTTCACCGAGATCCACTGTCCAATCAGCCAAATCACCCGCCTTCTGATCAACTTGTACCTAAAAACCAAAATATGCCAAATTAGCATTCCTGTGCATCGTCCTATTAATGGTTTAAAAATTCTTCAAATCGCTTCTTTTATCTAAGAAGGAATGGCAGGTGTAAGACACAATATAGAGATAATGTCTGCAAATTGTCTTTTAATCTTTGAATCTTGTATTCAGCACACATTAAACTTTTCTCATTTCCATAAATACTGCACAACTTAAAGGTTTCTGTTTTCCCAGAAGGAAAAATTACGTAAGGTTAGTATTCAAAAGGAGAAAAACTTTCTTTGCAGTAACTTTATGTTCAGAAAAAAATAAAAAAATAAATCCTAGCATAAATCCATAATAAAACACTGGAGGCATATAATAATCCTAAATGTAAAAAAATTTCCAAGCATTCCTATGAATGAACAAAAAAAAATCCTCCTTTAATAAGTGCAAATTATCTTAAAATTATGCACACATGAACGATCGAATGCACTCCACCTACAGAACGCCCACAGATACCTCTATACTGTGAGATTAAACAATTAAAGTGCATGTGGAAATTGATTTGAGCGTTACATGTCTTAGAAAAAGCATATACAGCAGTGAATCCAAGGGCACCTTATATATTTCCAAGTTTATACCCACTCAATAAACTAATCAATGGTTAATTTTCATAATCACTGTTATATTTATTCACTGGCCACATTTATTCTGTCCCGCTCTCTGTGTTCTATTTGCACTTTAATCCACTTTAATCAATTCATTTTCATTTGTCCTCAACAATAGGTGACAAAAGTTTGAAGGATGAATTGTAAAATGTAGGTTAATAACTTTTAAATATGAGTCTGCTGCTTTCACCCATCTGTACATTGATTTATGTTTGTCAATAACTCTCACTCTCCTCCTCGCTCCACAGTATGTGCTAGACATCTTACAGATGGCTGCTAGCTTTCACGTCTCAGAATAACTTTCTTATGGATGTCTGCAGATAAATATTATAAATAAGAAGAATAAATATAGAGGACATTCAAAATGAGACTCAAGCAGTAATAAAAAATAATAAATATATCAGAAGCAGCGAATCAGGGTATTTGCTTTTGTAAAGAACCTGCATTTCCCACCAAAAACCAGTCCCAGTTTTGAAACGTTTTTGCAGGATCAGTTCTCAAAAGTAAAGCAGGCATGACTCTGAGCCCCGGGGATCTCTCAGGTCACTGGAGACAATAAAAGAGAGTCTGGGAGGGATCATTTCAAGGCTTTTTTTTTGAAAGAAAATATCTCTGGAGAAACAGGCTGCTGTGCCACTGGCGTTGATAAAAAGTAAGGGAGCGTGCCAGGGGTTTAAGCTGCTTTCGTCTGCTTGCCAGTGAGCGACAGAGTAATTAGAGGCCATGGTGATAAAAACTTCAGCATCGCACCCAAAACCACCACAACTAATATCACCAGCACCTCATTACATTAACTATAAAGGTCACTCCACAGAGAGACCAAACATATTAGCTAAGCTGCGAGTCATAATGAGTCCACTCTAAGGTAATGACGCATCAAAACATTGTGTTTGCTCTACAACACATCTGCTAAATGACATGTAGCCAGTGATTACTCTCAGTGGAGCACAGCACAACATATAAACATGCAAATAAAGGCAAACAGGCCTGCTGCCGAGGGCACTTTACCTTCCTGCTCACTTATTAGTTTAAGGAGTCTCCAAAGAGACCTCCTTTTCCTATTAAATCATTTTAATTCAGTTTTAATAGGAATTTAATATGCAGTGTGGCAAGAAGGTTATGAGCTAAATGGATACAAGAGAGGACAAGAGGGGTACACAAAAAAGCCAGAAATTGCAATCTGATTACTATAAATATGTAAACAAATATATAATGTAAAATAATTTAAACCATAAATGCAAGACTTTTACACACACACACATATACACTATATATATATATATATATATATATATATATATATTATTTATATATAGACCCTTGTGCTGCAAATTAAATAATTTCTATAGGACAAAAATTTTAGAAAATCCTCAGTTGTAGGAAGTTGCTTGCGTTGTTTGTTTGGTAATATGCATCATAAACTTTGTACTGTATGCATGCCTGAGGTAGTGTCTAAAAGTGGTTAACGAATGACGTCAGACTTCTGCTCAATCTTTCAAGAAATAAAATGTCAGTCCTAAAAAGGAAAGACTCAAGGGGTTTTCACAGCATGGTCCCCCAGAACAATTTTTATATTATTACTGTGAAAAACACATTTTACAAAAATGGTAAAAGGGGACAGAGTTCCTGCCGTTGTACGACTGGAGAAAGAACTATTAAATGTATCAGAGCGCAGTGACTGTGTCGCACTGAAAATTGAATTTTGTGATTTAGTTATGACCTCCACTTGCATACATTCATATATGCGTGGTTGCCAGGGAATTCAAATTCTGCTATTTAGTATTTGAATCACTTCAAGAGGGGAAAAAAATACATATATTCTCAGTAGGCCTGAAAGATGCTGACCATAAAACTCTGCCTCTATTCACAGTGAATGATTGATTTTAAAGAGGGCTGCTGTCAAGTGGCCGCAGCTCAGACACGTCAAAACAGACTATGGCAGGGGACGTCACTCAAAGTTTGCTGATAACCTTAGTCTTGTCTGTGTCAAAAAGAAGGGTACAGAAGTGAAGCTCTATAAAAGGAGACTGAATCTTGTGGGCTGTCTCTCTTAAATTTGTCATGAACACAAGCATTGAAAGGCTGAAAGTATCTGTATATGACAGCTTACTGTTCAATGACAATTAGGTCTCCAGCAGAGGGACTTGAAATGAAAACATAGCTTTTAAGTACCCTCCATTACCGTTTTCAAATAGCTGAGTCATCATACGAACCCTGCCATGCTGTGCTCTTAAACGCATACAGTACACAAAGCACAGCAACGTTTCTATAATTACACACCTCTAATGAGCAACAAACCATTATAATGAGGCAAGCATGAAAAGAAACAAAGGTTTCACCGTGAGTCTTTTGCAGATGTGCACATTCGCTTTGAAAGCATATGAAGAATGGATATTTATAACTGATAATGTTGGTAGTAAAGTTTTAGTTTGGAACAATCTGCCACCCCAGACTTTTTTGATCAGCATAAAATCTGGTCCAGTCTGCAGTTTATTCTTGCCAAGAATCACTCGCTCAGACAATAAGATGTCGCCTGATCAAAATTTATTCACACATAACCAGACTATCAGCATGATTTGGTCCAGACTGCAACTTATTCTGGCCAAAAATCGCCCATTAAAGCGGGAAGAGATCACATGGTTGACCTGTATTGTAACCATCCACGGTTTGCTTCATTTTTTCATTGCGGTTAAGGGGCCAGTGGAGGGAAAAAAATAAAACATATTTCAACATATGAAGTATCCATAATGGCGTACAGACAATACTGAAAAGCATATCTGAATCTGTCTGTACGAAAGTTTACAAAAGTGAAAAGTGACAATTTCAGACAAAGACTTGTATAACAACAAAAATTACATAATACATTCTAAATGTTTATTATGTAATAATAAAAAAATATTTTACAAATAATGAAAAAAAGGAGAAAATGGCACAGCACCACCAAAAAAAAAAAAAAAAAAAAAAAAAAAAAACTGAACTAAGGCTAAGGATTGACATGGTCAAATCAGAATTGTCAAAAATTGACAGTTGACTGATAGTCGGATCACATGTTTGGGGGCGGGGGGGGGCAAAATACATTACATTCGACAGTCATAAATACTGACATTAACACACAGGGTAAATGTGTAACGGACACCTTGCAGATACAAACAGGGTAAATAATGTTTTATGTTTTGATTAAAAGATAGTCAACATTAGCCAGCCGCATATCATGTTGTTTATTACTTATCATAGCTGATGAAACCGGAGATTTGCACTAAAAATAAAAACCAAATAATCCACATAAGATGAAATCAACACATGCAAGGAGCATTCGATGAAGCCTGTGTGCATGTTTACTCTTAACTGTATAGAGATTTTCATGGATGAAATGTACAAATATCCTGCTAATTTTTCCGACTTTGAAGCATAGCCTACTGCCACAGAAAACTCCATGTGATTGCATAAGTACAACCCGAACTCCGGAAATGTTGGGGCGTTTTTTTAAATTTGAATAAAATGAAAACTAAAAGACTTTCAAATCACATGAGCCAATATTTAATTCACAATAGAACATAGATAACATAAATGTTTAAACTGAGAAATTTTACAATTTTATGCACAAAATGAGCTCATTTTGTCCCAACTCAAAATAGTTGGGACAGGGGCATGTTTACCATGGTGTAGCATCTCCTCTTTTTTTCAAAACAGTTTGAAGACGTCTGGGCATCGAGGTTATGAGTTTCTGGAGTTTTGGTGTAGGAATTTGGTCCCATTCTTGCCTGATGTAGGTTTCCAGCTGCTGAAGAGTTCGTGGTCGTCTTTGACATATTTTTCGTTTAATGATGCACCAAATGTTCTCTATAGGTGAAAGATCTGGACTGCAGGCAGGCCAATTCAGCACCTGGACTCTTCTACTACGAAGCTATGCTGTTGTAATAGCTGCAGTATGTGGTTTTGCATTGTCTTGCTGAAATACACATCATCTGGAGGGGAGCATATGTTGCTCTAAAAACTTTATATACCTTTCAGCATTCATAGTGCCTTCCAAAACATGCAAGCTTCCCATACCGTATGCACTTATGCACCCCATACCATCAGAGATGCTGGCTTTTGAACTGAACGCTGATGACACACTCGAAGGTCTCCCTCCTCTTTAGCCCCGAGGACACGGCATCCGTGATTTCCAACAAGAATGTCAAATTTGGACTCGTCTGACCATAGAACACTTTTCCATTTTGAAACAGTCCATTTTAAATGAGCCTTTGGCTCACAGGACACGACGGTGCTTCTGGACCGTGTTCACATATGGCTTCCTTTTTGCATGATAGAGCTTTAGTTGGCATCTGCAGATAGCACGGCGGATTGTGTTTACTGACAGTGGTTTCTGGAAGTATTCCTGGGCCCATTTAGTGATGTCAATGACAGAACCATGCTGATGAGTGATGCAGTGTCGTCTGAGGGCCCGAAGACCACAGGCATCCAACAAAGGTCTTCGGCCTTGTCCCTTACGTACAGAAATTTCTCCAGTTTCTCTGAATCTTTTGATGATGTTATGCACTGTAGATGAGATTTACAAAGCCTTTGCAATTTGACATTGAGGAACGTTGCTTTTAAAGTATTCCACAATCTTTTTACGCACTTTCACAGATTGGAAAGCCTCTGCCCATCTTTACTTCTGAGAGACTCTGCCTCTCTAAGACATCCCTTTTATAGCTAATCATGTTACAGACCTGATGTCAATTAACTTAATTAGTTGCTAGATGTTCTCCCAGCTGAATCTTTTCAAAATTTCTTGCTTTTTCAGCCCTTTGTTGCCCCGTGCCAACTTTTTTGAGACCTGTAGCAGGCATCAAATTTGAAATGAGCTCTTTTAGTGGATAAAAGTGTAAAATTTCTCAGTTTAAACATGTTATGTTCTCTGTGTTCTATTGTGAATAAAATATCGGCTCATGTGATTTGAAAGTCTCTTAGTTTTCATTTTATTCAAATTTAAAAAAACGTGCCAACATTTCCGGAATTCGGGTTGTATGAGCTTCTGTGAAAACTGCTCAAACAGCTAGTTTTATCCAAAATTAAATACTGCGGGTGCTACAGAATGTGTGGTCTAGCGTCGATTCACATACATTTTCACATATTTTTGTCCCGTCCATTGCTCTTTGGAGTTTGAATCCCACATAAATACGTGGATTTCATTCCCAAAACTTTGCAGAATTGTATGTGGCTGAAAAATAAATGTTCTATACAAATTCTGAATGGATTGTAGACTATATAGCCTATAAAGCGAGCGCTGCCTTTATAATCACTAAAAGGCTGTCCGTCGTCTTCACGATGTCATTAAGTTTAGCCTATGTTTACAGCATGCAAAAATCAATGTTTTGAACAATTGTACAATTTTGTACCCTACCTGAACGAGACAAAAAAAAAATCCAGTCTTTCACTCTGCATGTGTCAATTTGAGTCTTGTTAAAGATTTAAATCCCTGCCGCCAAGATGCTCCTGTCGGTCACAGATTATGGAAAGTGAAACTTAAATCTGTCATAGGGTTTGCTGGATTTATTAACGCATGTTAAAAATATTTACTAAAAGCTTCTTTATTTTAAGATTCTTATTTACAGCATTATCATAATAGGCTGTATATTAACGAATTGGGAGAAAACTAGTAGCTCTATGTGAAATCAGAAATTGAGCACCCCCATATAGCCAAAATGGCACAACCCTCCTTTCATAACACCTCTGCGAATAGTCGATTGTGAGATTGGTAGTTGAATCAGGCTCCTCCTATTGAAGCATCGAATCTTTGACTATTCGGGGTCACCCCTACTATTATATAGTGTGTGTGTGTGCATATGTGTGTATATGTGACTTCCTACAAATTCTATAGTGGCCATTCAATCTAACTGAAATTGATAAGCCTTGGTGGCTAAACAAATTAACCACAATGCATAATAAACATAACTCATATGACATCCATTAGTGTGAGTTTGGGATGAGGTAACATCTGTGACTTAACACTCGACACAGTTTAGTCCCCCTTAAGCTGAACTGGCACCACAGCTGCCATGCTGAAGCTCTGAGCTGAAAAGGTCATTTCACGCTGCTGTGAATCGCACGCTGACCATCACCATCACACATGCTGCTGCCCTCCAAGCTTGCCTGCAGTGTGGCTGCTGCGCTGTACTTGAAACGCAACAGAGTATGGCATGTGACGAGAGGCCGAGGGTCGCTGAGAATTGACCTGATTCTCCACGTGCACCAAAGGACGCGACCCAGCTAGGACAAAGAAAGGACGCCTGCCTTCAAGAACTCCAAGAGTGGAGGTAGCAAAGATGGATTTTAGTCCAGTGAGAACTAAAATTTTACTTTAGAGTTTGCAAAATAAATACCAAGAAATCTCTTTCTTTTAAGCTGTCCACAAGTGTTGCACGCAAAAACAATCATACAGCACGAGCAGTGTAGTCTGAGTTATGAACAAATGACTTACAGAGTGAGCCAGTTTTGCATTAGTAAATCAAAAACATACAGCACAGCCAGTGTAGGCCAATTCACAAACAAATGAATTTTATAGTACAAATATACAAATTAGCACAAATTTTATTCATTAAAATACTGGCACATACTGTACATCTATCTATATGAACGTTATCTGAAGTCCCTTTTATTCAGGTTTGAGGCCACTTAGTGGCCCAGTGCACTGTCCGCAATGTCCTGGGCCATAATCTATCCAAGGGAAGTAATAGTTTATTGCATCCTGGTAAAGTCCCAGGGCGGAGAACAAACACGACAGAGTTCCTGTAAACAGGGAAGAAGGATGCAACGGGCTTCCCCAGCCTATTGATCTGGTCCATAGCAACACCTGTTCAGCGCAGCTGCCCCTTTTGACCTTAGAGCCACGAGATCAGTGCTCAGATAATCTGTCTGCCAAGGCAGAGCGCAAGAGTCTGGACTTCGTGACACGCTAGGTCAAATGAAGTAATGAATCAATAGGAGGTCTGGAGGGCTGCCAGTCGGGAGAAATGACAGCATACAAGGTCAAGGAATTTGCAGCCGTTTCTCATAACAAGCAATGAGGACGAATTACGAAGGTATAATGCATATTGGTAACTTCCCGCTGAATATAAACTTGTCAAATCCCAAAGCCCAAGGCACAGATGGCAGATGTCAGCACCAGGGTTACTCATATGTCTCTCTGAAAATCCCTCCGAGCCTTTCTCAGGCATACTGTCTCATCATGACAGTGACAAATGTGCCTGATTAAAGAGTGGCAGGCGTACATTTGCTTGCTCTGTCAAGAGCGAGTGCAGAGACCGCCTCAATGCCCATGAACACACACTCACGCACTCGAGTGCTTGACTGATCCCCACTGGAGCAAGACAAAAAAAAAAGCCCACCGACACACACACACATTTGCACATACATTGCCTGCAACACAGGCACTCTTGAATATGTTATGTGCTTGCCAAAACAAATGAGACAAGTGGATTGTTACAAACAACTCTGGAACTTTGAAATGCAAGACTTTTACTCCTCTCTTCCGTTAAAGAAATGGTTCACCCAAAAATTACAATTTTCTGAAAATGTACTCACTCTGAGGCCATCCAAGATGTAGATGAGTTTGTTCCTTCAGCTGAACAGATTTGGAGAAACTTTATTACATGCATTACATGAGTTGCTCACCAATGGATCCTCTGCAGTGAATGGGTGCCGACAGAATGGCGATTTGAAGTTAAATGCCTTAATGATGGATTTGTTTCTTACAAACATGCAGATTTTCACTTCATTAAACATTAACTGATGGACTGGAATCGTATGGATTACTTGAGGATTTTTGTGATGTATTTATCTGCTGTTTGGACTTTCTGACGGCACCCATTCACTGCAGAGGATCCATTGGTAAACAAGTGATATAACGCTAAAATTCGCCAAATCTGCTCCAATGTACTTTGCACATTTTCAGCAAATTTTGATTGATTTCTGGATATTTCTTTAGTTCCTTTATTCTTTTAAAGATCTTATAAAATCAAAAAGAAGTGTGATATCTTGCTGTTTTTGACTTTTTTTTTATTGTAACTAAGTTTGGACAAGAAGTTTCAAATGAAATTCTCTTCAGGAATTTGCAAAATTGACGCAAAAATTGATGTAGTACAAAATGAGTCATCAACATTTTGGTTAAATTTTACGGGAAAACTGTATATTTTTAAATGTGTATCTGCTAAAATTCACTGTTCTTTTGTTTGCTTGCATATTGCTCTTCTGTTTAGGGTCAGTAAGGTTTTTAAATGATTTCAAAATAAATATCTGATGCTGACCAAGGCTGCATTTATTTTACACTGTAATTCATTCCTGTGATGGTAAAGCTGAATTTGGCTGAAGCAGTCATTACTCCCGCCATCAGTGTCACATGATCCTTACTCAGAAATCAGATTTGTTACTTGAGAAACATATCTTATTATCAAGGTTCAAAACCATTTTCCAGGATCCTTTCCTGAATATAAAGTTCAAAAGAACAGCATTTGAAATAGAAATATTTTGCAGGATAAATATCATTACTGTCACTTTTGATCAATGTAAATTTAATGCAAAGTATTAAAAAAATATATCAACTGCAAACTTTTGAACAATAGTGTAGATGACCTCAAAACATGGACTAAAAGTCACAAAACTCAAATTTTAATTTCACAGAGTCTTTTAATGTCAACATCAACATTACGAAATATGCAAATTAGGTTTAAATCCCACTTTCCTTACTCAACAGGAGAAAGGAACAGGCAAACAAAAACAAACAGTGGTGAATGGAAGGAGACACTGGCGGTCATGGTTTCAAATGCGATCATAATGAGATCTTCTACAACAGAGGCCTGTTTTTCCTCTCTCTCTCTAAAGTCACAAATGATGGTTTGTGTAGAGTCACAGTCTTCATTACCTCTTTTTTAATTTTGTATCTTTGTCTTGTCCTCCCACAGAACTGTCACCAAAACATAAAAAAACTGCATCAGGCATAGCACAGCAGTGTTGGGGAGTAAATAACAAAAAGTAACTAGACTACAGTACAAACTACATTTTTCAGTAGCATGAAACTAGTTTTTATACATCGCTAGTTAGATCGCTATATTTTTAAAATAATATATACAGCGAACTGACAGAATTCAGAATGTTAAAAAACAGCCATTCTGTAATGTCTGTTTAAGAGATAAATATTAATTTACTTGACAGCCCTATTTAAAAAAGCAACTTTTTATCACTATCTTGAAGTATAGCTAAATAATTTGAACGGGCAGTTTGACTGTAGTTTAAGTAAGGGATAATCAATGGCTAGCCGTGCATTAAAGGATTTTAAATGCACAACGTGGAGGCAAAGAACCGCCCGATGTGAAGTGGAATATTTGCCCAATATTTGACAGAATGGGTAAAAATGAGAGCTATTTTCGACAGTTAAGGCTCGTTAGCTCAGCATTCTGCCTGCTTCAAATCAGACACAGAGATGAAATAGTGCAGTAAGATCACAATCATCACATTTATTTGAATGAATTATAGCATGTATTTCAGTTAATTATAGATTGAGAGAGAGAGAGAGAGATGACAGTTGTGTGTGTATTACCCTGCGTGTCTCTCTCTACAAACAATTACTTCAAAAACAGCCATTTTACTATCGTTGCTGAGGAATATAATGTAGTGATCTAGTATCTAGGCTATTTTATTAATAAAAATCGTGGGAAAGCGTTGACAAGTTTGTGTGTGTGTGCAGCGCAATCCGTGATCCTCGATCTCTCTCTCTCTCTCCGTGTGTGTGTGTGTGTGTGTGTGTGTGTGTGTGCGAGTGATGCGTGTTGGTTAGTGTGCATCAATTGTAGCAGCGCATTAATATGGAACGGTGATTAAAGGGGTGGTTGACTGTGTTTATGGGGTGCAGTCAAACATATGTTCATGCTTAGTTTTTTGAAAAACGCATTATTTTTCACATAATTTACCTCTATTCCACACCTCTCTGTCCCTTCTCTGATAAACACCCAGATTAATTCCTGGTTTTATGAAGCCCCTCCCTCAGAAATACGTGATGGGCTCTGATTGGTTAGCTGGACCAGTGTGTTGTGATTGGCTAAACCGCCTCTACTGCGCGTCTGAGCGTCCCACCCCTCAGCTCAGCGGCATGTGCTCCGGTTGTATTGTAAACAATGGCGTCATCTATATTGCTTATCAATTTGAGCCCGAATGAGACGCAGAGGATATTAGTGAAGAGGATCGCGCAGAACCTGTGCAAGCACGGCTTTTAATGGTATGTTTTTTTTGGTTCATACTTTTAGATACGC
>JAFVLL020025435.1:0-10508 GCA_021397915.2 Tor tambroides | reverse complement strand
TGTAACCGACAAAGTGGTGCCATAGTAACACTGAATCTGACACTTCATCAAGATCATGATGGACTGGACAAAGATGTCATGTGAAATTGTCCCCAGTTACTGACGTAACATTGGTTCCCTGAAATGAGGGAACGAGACGTTGTGTCAGAAGCTGATGCTATGGGAAAACACCTTTCTACTAGAAACCTGATTGATTCACACTATTGCCTTGCAATAGCCAATGACGTTGAAGTGCACAAATTTGGGGCAGCTACGCACTCCTATATAAGACAGAGTTGAATGTAATTTCTTCAGAATCTTTCGACCGAATAAGTAAGTCATGAAAATTCCTCAGCATAAGTGTAACAGCTTGATTGCCGTTCACTCATTTCAGGGGACAGAGGTTACGCCAGTAAATGGTGATGCTCCCTTTCAGTCTCTCAACTCGTCAGAAGCAGATGCTATGAAGAAAGTATCAAATCACACCGTGTTACTGTGAAGGGTGCTCAGCATAAGTGGAGCCGATAGCCATGTACGCTACTGGACATAGTTGAAACACCACACCCAAGAAAAAAAAGGGGGTGTGAACATTTCTCTCTCGCAGGTGAACTGTGAACATATCTGCATGAAGAGGCATATAACAGCAGGAATCTGCGAATGCGACACTGTACGAGTGACACATCCAGCCACTATGACAATTCTCAAAAATGTTGGTCCTTTTGACAAAACTAATTCGCACATAATTTAAACATATAATCACATGATATCAGATATAAAAATCATACATTTTAGAAGAGAACACAATAACAGGGTTGTTTAAACCAATGACCATTAAGCTGTGTTGTCAGCAAGTCGTTTCCCATCATGCCTTTGGTCAGCGCAGTCGGGGAACAGCAACTGCACTCGACTGCATGCCCAACTCACACTCACGAGTGAAATGCATTTTGCGGTGATCACCAAAGATCAGTTCTGCTCAGATTTAGCTCATTTCAAATGAGCCAAGTCTTTACTAATAAGTTGAATTATGTGTGTTTGATTATGGAGACATCTAAAATGTGCAGTGCTGGGGGTGCTCCAGGACCAGGATTGGGAACCACTGGTTCAAAGAATACTATGACAAAGATAACGCTTTCATCATTCAAACTGATTTTTTCCATTAATGTGAGATTGACCTGAATAATGAAAGCAGTGCAAAATACCTGGAAATAGATGAGCAATATCAGTCTTGTAGTCATGCAATATGGCTCTATATCAGAAAAGCTGCAGTGTTAATTTTTTTCTTCCTTTTTAAAGCAGAGCTCTCTCTTTTGACATGTCCAGATATTCATACAATTAAAAATTAATCTCTGCACACCAGAGGGCAATCGATAGGTGCGTTGGAGACAAAGATCAGCCAGGTCAAAAAACTAAAAAATAAAAAACAAATCCCACACACTATGCAAAAAGTATCAAATATTTATTAACAATAACAACGTTTCAGTCGTATGACCTTCATCAGGAATTTTACTGTACAACCAAATGGTTTGAATGAAGATTTCAATCTGTCTAGTTTTCTATAATGTGTTCTTTTTTTTCTTTTTTTTTTACCTTTCTGTATCTCCTCTGGATATATTTGTAAATTGCCAATGAAGTAGGCTAAATGGTCTGTTACTGATTCATTAATTGAATTGATTAGATACACGTGTGTTGAGATGTGGAAAATGAATAGGAAAATTAACCATTTCAATAGTGTGTGAACACTGAGGAAGGTCCTGCGTGACCGAAACGTTTGTTGATTTTAACATGCCCTGAGCACTTTTTTTGCACTTTATAAGAATAAAAGAAGATTGCTAGCATCTCGGCATGTAATCCTTTTATTTGGATACACAACAAACGAATTTCAAGATGAGTGTTTTTGCTCTGATGAAAACATTGGATCTCTTTTAATTGTACTTTTGTCAATTAAATGAAGGTTAAAGACAATAAACAAACCACATATTCTTGATTTTATTGCATTTGACAAAATGTCCCAACTTTTCTGCAATTGGGGTTGATCAAAGTTCATCAAAGAGCAAAAAAAAAATCTTAAAATTCGTTTGTTGTGTATCCAAATAAAAGGATTAAAGTATATGCATACTGTTATACTGCTATATGCATAACCAATATGAAAGTTCTGTGCGACTAGGTGGCGAAACGCAACCATTGTATGAAAATGTAGATAGTGGCAAGGCGACTTAAGCACCTTGTACGAAAACTGGTTAATTCTTTCAGTTTGGGTGTGCCTTCTTTTTTATATATATGTGTAACCAGGGAGGGAAAAATGACCTGACATGTAAATGCTTAATTAAAATAAACAGCACACATTAGGAGGAATACATTTACAATATAGATACTGATACAAGTTCCATGTAATCACATTAGGACGCTGGCCCTTTAAGATTTCAGCGAGTTAAGATCACGTCTGGGATTTAGTCTCGCGAGAACGCGAGTGGGAGTAGCGCCTAGACGAGTGTACTACATTGATTGTGTATATGAGAGATAAAAGTGATATAAACTCTATAAAACACCAAAAAGGTGATAAATATTCACTTGTATTCATGTAATATTCCATCAGGGAGTAGTATACAGCGGCGATTGTTTTGTGATTTGCACCGATTGATGAGGATTGATCGCGAGCTCACGTGGAGAGTTTTGTTCGCATCTCAAATTCGTTGATGAATCATAGAGCGTAAGTGTTGTATTTGCTTATTTCATAATGTAATATGCTATGAAAATTATATTGTGTATACAGTGGGAAAACTATTTGCTGTGTAATAGTTCAGTAATGCTTTTCTCGTTGATTATCAGAGGGGAGATATAACTGAGTAGGCCCTCTGTGAGATCCAGATTGTGTTCATTAATACAGGGTGAGTGATTATTGTTTTAAATTGATGTATAAATCTTTATCGGGTACATTTTATGCAAGTATTTTGAAATGTGTGTAACTTGGGTTTGTGTTGAATTGCCTGTGTTCCAAATTCAAGATTAATCTGTTGTAAAGCTAATACTGTGCTACTGTGTGTAGTTTAGTGATCATTCAAATGGTGCATGTGGCCTTATGTGTGCATCTGTATTTGTTTTATTTTCAGGGGTGTAAAGGCCACTACCGTTGTCTTTTTGCCTTTTCATTGACCCTAAATGCCACACTAATTGACTCATTTTTGTTTTGCACTTTATAATTTGGAGAGAGGAATCTGGTTGTCATTTTACTTTTGTTTCTAAACATTTTTGCCTTATTGTGTAACATATTCTCAACCCCAATAAGCCAAAGCTACTTTTAATGCTGTGTCCTATTGGTCACAGTCGAGAATAAAAGACCCCAAGCTCAAGTGTTTGCCTGTGTTTGGCTTTTTTTATTGTGCAGTAGGCCGCTGGCGGGCAACACCTATTTTGGTACCAGGAGTGGGGTTTCTCCTTGCTAGCTTTGGGGTTGTAGTCTGGTTTGTGGCATACAGGGACCGATACAGACAACGGTAGTGGTGAAGAGGCGTTCCGTGCCATCGCCAAGAGGGTTACCGACAGCTGGTGTGGTGTGCCTGGATAGATGTTGAGGAGGCGAGGTGCTTGCTGCCATTCTGGAGTAAGGAGGTGCTCACATTGTCGCCGAGGGTGAAGTGGACTTCAGGAGACGGACACTTTCAACTGAACCCATACGCAAGCTGGTACTGTTGTGTGACTGTGTTGCTTTTAGAGCCAGAGACTGCATCAGGAAATGGATCAGAACCCCGACTGTGCCCGACGCTCACGCTGGAGCCAGCCAACACGTGGATGGTGCCGAGGCTGTGGATCGGGGTGATGGAGGTAACCCAGTGGCACAGCTACAGTCACAAATTTTGGAACTGGAGCAAAAACATGACCACGTACTGTCAGCTCTTGCCAACATGAGTAATGCTTGTACCAAATCTTATGTATACATTCCAAGAGAGCGTCAGATCATTCCTTTCAGTGGCGACCATCGTACAGATAACCAAACTGTGGATGAGTTTATTGATGAAATTGAAAGAGTCATCCGAGTTCGGGGTTTGAACAGTGCAGATCAGGTAGACTTCATCCTCTCTCATTTAAGAGGTTCAGCGTTAGATGAGATAAAGCTATGTATGGGGGGGAGATGAAACAGCCTGAAGAGCTCTTTTCATATTTAAGGGAAGCTTTTAGAGAAAAACGCACAACACCGCAGCTGTTACATGCCTTTTACACTCACCGACAATCAGATGAGGAAGTTTTTCGAGATTATTCCCATTCGCTGTCTCAGCTGTTGAATGCTGCCTTCCAGCAGTCATCCAATATTGTGTCTGATCCCCGGTTAACGCTCAGAGACCAGTTCATCGAAGGGGTGCGTGATCCTACTCTTCGCAGAGAACTAGGCAAGTTTGTAAGACAGCGGCCACACTGCACATTGTTTGACGTCCGTGATGAGGCTATGATGTGGTGTGCGGAAGACAAACCTTGCAGTGCTAATGTTGCTCGAAGTAGGAACATCGTGGGTGTGGTTGAGATTTCCGAGCAGGCGAACTCAAGCTGTACAGTGCCCAATGAACTGGCGGTAACCCTGCAGGAAGTGGTTAAAGTTATTACTCAACAAGGCAAAGCAATTAGTGAGCTCACTGATGCTGTGCGTGAGCTTACCATGCAGAAAGCCAGTGTTCCGGGCAAGAGCACCAAGCCTAAGTTCAGGCCAAAGTATACTGACGATGGTCAGCCAGTCTGCCTAAGGTGTGAGGGAGTGGGACACTTAGCTCAAACCTGCACAGCATCACATGGCTCAAAGGCCCAGTCTAGCTCTGCCTCAGCATCTGCAGTGCCGGGAAACGGGGTCCCTCCATTGCAGTGAGCCGGGGAATGCGAGGAAGGCCTGAAGGCTCAAATAGTGACCCATTGACCAAAGAAAGATTTCTCGAGCGTGCAGTAGGCACATGTCCAGAGGTAATCATTCACATCGGTGGTGAGCCTGTTCACTGTTTGTTGGACACAGGAAGTAACGTAAGCACACTTCCTGAGAGTTTTTTTAGGGAGCATCTCCACGGCGAGGATAAAGACATTCACTGTACAGCAAAGTGGCTCAAGATAACTGCAGCCAACAAGCTGCCTCTGCCGTATCTTGGGTATGTGGAATTGGATATCCAAGTTATGGGACTGACCATACCGGAGTGTGGATTCCTGATAGTCAAGGATGGAGATGTTCCAGAAGCAGACTACTCCACCTGGCATAATAGGGATGAACATAGCTCAGAGATGCAGACAGCTAGTTATCTCTGAGTTTGATAATACACTAGGAGGTCATTTGGACTCAGTGTGGAGGGAAGCTTTCCATCGAGTACTGGAGGCGGAGCTCATGGAAAAAGTTTCAATTGCCCGAGTCAGTGGCAAACACAAAGCCCACGTTCCAGCACCGTCTGTTGCCAATGTTTATGTCAAAGTCCACAAAAGGCCAGCAGGAAGTGATATTTGGGCATTGTTCGAGCCAGTAAATGGGCCCTTGCCTGGAGGATTGGTCCATGTCCCAACTTTAGTGCCACCTCATAGTAAAGTTTTTCCTGTCCAGGTGGTAAATTTTTCATCAGAGGACGTTTGGTTACCTTCTAAGACTCGGGTGGGTGTGCTTGCCAGTTGTCAATGTGTGGAAAGTAACCCATGTGAAGTGAGGTTTCATTGTATGTCTGCTGATCAGGAAGGGATCAGTGTTGATCAGGAATTTAGACAAGAGACTGACAGTGACATGGGACACCTGCTAGATGAACTACAGATAGGAGGTACGCCAGAGCAACAGGCAGAACTGACTGTACTTCTGAAAAAATATGCTGATGTGTTTGCAGCCTCTGAAGATGATCTAGGTTACACGGACAAGGTGAAACACGAGATACCTTTGGTGGAATATACGCCAGTCTCTCAACCCTACCGACGCATACCTCCGACCCAGTTTGAAGAAGTCAGGGAGCACATTTCCAAGTTGCTGAGAAAAGGTGTCATACACGAGAGCTCTAGCTCCTATGCCTCACCAATTGTGCTAGTGCGCAAGGCTGATGGGAGTCTCAGACTTTGCGTGGACTACAGGAAATTAAATGCTAAGACCAGACGTGACGTTTTCCCTTTACCACGCATAGATGAGAGCCTGGACGCATTGGGGGGAGCAGAGATTTTTTCGACGATAGACCTTGCAAGTGGGTATCATCAAGTTTCCGTACTGGAGAAAGACCGTCACAAGACTGCATTTATCACCCCGTTTGGGCTATATAAATATCACCGTATGCCCTTCGGGCTTTGCAACGCGCCTGCAACGTTCCAGCGCCTTATGCAGTCTATTATGAGTGACCTGGTGTTTCACATTGCCCTTGTTTACCTAGATGATTTGTTAGTGTACTCGGCTACCTTCTCAGACCATCTGGTGAGGTTGGAAACAGTGTTCAAAAGGCTGAAGGATACTGGGCTAAAAATCAAAGTGGAGAAATGTAATTTCCTGCAGTCAGAGGTCAGGTTTCTTGGACATCGAGTCTCAGCTCAGGGAGTAAGCACGGACCCTGACAAAGTAAGTGCGGTTAAGCAGTGGCCAATACCCAGCACCTTAAAGGAGCTCAGGTCATTCCTGGGTTTCTGCAGTTATTATCGAAGGTTTGTTGAGGGTTTCTCTCAAATTGCTGGTCCGCTGCATAAAGTAGTTAATGCCTGTCTCCGAGGGAACAGTTCTATCAGAGTAGAAAAGCTGTTTAAGCACTCTTGGTCTCCCCTATGTCAGTCTGCCTTTGAGCAACTTAAAGAAAAGCTGACTAGTGCTCCAACAATTGGGTACCCAAATTTTGCCCTCCTGTTTGTTTTGGAGACAGACGCTAGCAACCTTGGTTTAGGTGCCGTCCTATACCAATATCAGGAAGGAAGAAAGGTTGTAATTGCCTATGTCAGTAGAAGGTTACGGGGGGCGGAACAAAACGATCGAAATTATAGTAGTATAATTTTGTAAATATATAGTAGAAGTTGGAGCTTTTGGCCATTAAGTGGGCGGTGACCGAAAAATTTCGGAGTTACTTGTTGGGGTCAAAGTTCACCATCATCACTGACAATAACCCCCCCTGCCACCTCACAACTGGAAAGTTAGGGGCAATTGAGCAAAGATGGGCAGCTCAGCTTGCTTTTTTTGATTTCGACGTGAAGTACCGTCCCGGGCGATGTAATACAGCGGCAGATGCACTCTCTTGGAGGCCAGGATTTGGGGAGGTGGAGCCTAAAGGAGAGGACCAAGAGTATGATGGATGCATTGCCCTATGTAACTCACTCAGAACGGGGACAATTCTAGGGCCAGATCTGGCGGCAGCAGGGATTGAGTGCTGCCAAGTTTGGCAGTGTTTGCCTGTGTTTGGCTTTTTTTATTGTGCAGTAGGCTGCTGGCGGGCAACATATATAATAATAGATGTACAACCCCAATTCCAGAAAAGTTGGGACATTTTGTAAAATGCAATAAAATCAAGAAAATGTGCTTTGTTTACTGTCTTTAACCTTCATTTAAAGGTGCCATAGAATGGAAAACTATATTTACCTTGGCATAGTTAAGTAATAAGAGTTCTGTACATGGAAATGACATACCGTGAGCCTCAAACACCATAGTTTCCTCCTTCTTATGTAAATCTCATGAATAAAAAAAGACCACTGAAAAATAGCCGAATCAGAACATAACATTATCACTACGCCCCCAACATTTGCATATACCCGCCCATGTTCTAGTCCAGCCGCCAGCCGAACCATCAGAAGTTCTGCAGGTATTGTAAAGAAACAAGCGCGCACAACAGCAAAAATAGCAGTTCATGGAAATAAATGTTATGTTCCAGGCTGTGCTGGGGATGTGAAGTGCAATTATGGGTTGGTGTCTGTATTCAGAAAGGCACAGAAAGCAAATAACGCGTTCTAATAAAATAACGCGAGCCACTAAAGGGACATGGTCCTTGCTAGTGGTAGCCTGTTACACTGCAATACATAAGATTTCACTTACCACATAAACAGAGTAAGCAGAGATGACTGAGGATGATGGCAAATGATTTACAGATCTTGAGCAGCACTGACAAGCATCTGATCTTGTAAAATATGTGGTAAGTACTGCCGCTCCATAGTATAAACAGAGTACATGCGATCGCGAATCTCGAAAGCGAAAGTGAAACTATAATGTGATCGACCGATCGTTCAAAAGCAGTTTCAATGCCCCGCGTATTAATAGCAGCTCCCTGATGCCTGCATTTTACATAGTGTAATTACCCGATGATATGACTGCGAGAGAAAGTATTGAAATATAGATTTTCCTCCTTGTGTTTCCTTCTTGCTGTGAGCTACTCTTGCTATCCGCACTGTGAAACAGCCAATCAGAGCAGAGCTCAACACTGAGCCGCACTGTGAAACAGCCAATCAGAGCAGAGCTCATTATTATTCATGACCCTTCCAAATAAGCCAATAACAGACCATTTCATTCTAGGGAGAAATCCTAGGGTTGTAAATGGACATGTAAAACCATTTCTGGAGATTTTTTGCCCTTACCTAAGCCACATACCTTCTATGTAGATATCAGAGAACAATTTAAAATACTGTATCAATGCATTCTATGGCACCTTTAATTGACAAAGGTACAATTAAAAAATTAACATGTTTTCACTGACGAACTTAAATGTATTTTGTAAATATAAACAATTTTTAATTTTGATGGCTGCAACACACTCCACAAAAGTTGGGACAGAGGCATAATAAAAGTGAACAGGTTACAGAATATCCAAGTTAAACTGTTTTGAAACAGTACACAATAAGCAGGTGAATTGGTAATAGGTCAGGGTATCATGACTGAGTTTATCTTTGCCAGCAAACCTGGATCGTGGCTCAACACTTTGTGCCAAATTTCATGAGAGAATTGTCAGACAAACCAAAAAAAAATCACATTTCTCAATGCAAAATTGCAAACAATTTAGGTCTTTCACCAACTACCATGCATAATTTTGTGAAAAGATTCAGGGAATCCAGAGAAATCTCCGTAGGTGTAGGGCAAGGCAGGAAACCTCAGTTGAATGCCTGTCACCTTTGAGCCCTCAGATGGCATTGCAAGAGAACCCGTCATGCTGTTGTGTGAAATATAGCCACATGGGCTTGGTAGTACTATGGAAAACAGTTTTCATTTAACACAGTCTGCAGCTGCATCAAGAAATTAATCTCTGTTACACAAGGAGAAATCTATACATCAATTCTAGGCAGAAATGCCAGCAAGTTCTCTGGGCCAGAGCTCATCTTAGATTGTCCAAAAGACAGTGAAAATGTGTGCTGTGGTCAGATGAGTCCACATTTCAGCTTTTTTTGGGGGGGGAAAATGGACATCAAATTGTCAGTCCCAAAGATGAAAGAGACCATCCAGACTTCAATCAGTGACAGGTGCAAAAGCAAACATTTGTCATGTTATGTCATGTGCAAATGGCATGGGTGAATGCATATGTTTGAAGGTACCACTGACGTGGAGGCATTGAGATTATACAGAGACATATACTGCCATCAAGATGACATCCTTCATGGGAAGTCCATGGTCATTAGATCAAGACAATGCCTGGTCTCATTCTGCATGTGCTACAACAGCATGTTTTCATAGACACATGTGGATGTGACTGTCTGGCCAGCAGATCTGTCTCTTATTGAAAATGTATGGCCTATCATGAAAAGGAGAATAAGACAACAATGACTATGGACTGTTGAGGAGCTGAAGTCTTGTATCAAGTGTGACTGGGCAAAAATTTTGCTTGCAAAACTTAAAAAATTAGCATCCTTAATTCCCAGGTGATTAAAATGTATAATTAAAAGGAAAGGTGATTTTACACAGTGGTAAACATGCCTCTGTCCCAACTTTTTTGGAGTGTGTTGTAGCCATCAAAATCAAAATTTGTTTATATTTACAAAATAAATTTAAGTTGGCCAGTGAAAATTTTAGAAATGTTTTCTTTGTACTTTAATCAATTAAATAAAGGTTAAAGAGAATGAACAAATAACATATGCTTGATTTTATGGCATTTCACAAAATGTCCCAACTTTTCTGGAATTGGGGTTGTAGAACATTTGAATTAGGGGCGTGAGATATTGACAAAAACTGATCTAAAATTTTTTCTAGGGTTTGTCGATAATGATAATTAAGCAATATTTTGTTGAGCATGTTTTTGTGCTTGTATGGTTTAGGTCTGTCAGTACTCACATGCTGTATGACAAGCACCTTTATGTGTGTGCTTTTCAGGTGTGTTTATATGTCATAAAATTATGCCAGAAACAATGCAAAAAAGTAACAATCTGACCAAGTGTATATGTGTTCCATGAACAAGATATAAAATACTAGGTTAAACACTAAATCTGGATCCAGGTCAGCTCTGTCTGTTAAGTGGGGCATC
This sequence comes from Tor tambroides, assembly GCA_021397915.2. Classification (NCBI taxonomy): domain Eukaryota; kingdom Metazoa; phylum Chordata; class Actinopteri; order Cypriniformes; family Cyprinidae; genus Tor; species Tor tambroides. Next base: position 129 of record JAFVLL020025435.1, on the reverse strand, counting down.
CCTGAGATCATGTTACTGACCCACTCTAATAAAGGCCAAATCTTACCAAATTCAACTCAAACAGATCATTCAATTCCACTAGCTACATTTTCATATATATGTATATATATATATATATATATATATATG
>JAFVLL020025434.1:0-20083 GCA_021397915.2 Tor tambroides | reverse complement strand
GTACACACACACACACACACACACACACACACACACACACACACACACACACACACACACATATATATATATATATATATATATATATGATAGGTCTTGTGATAGGTCTTACATTTTCTAGACTCGCATTCATTATTCCCTATTTTCCCAACAAAACAAAAAGAAGCAACCGGACCCACAAAGTATGTTATAACCAGTCTGGGTCATGGATTTTTCAAAAGATTTAAGGCATTTCACTGTTGTTTGGACCCAATGTGTATGATTTCTGGCCTACTCGAGGCTCCATAGTCGCCGTGTCGCTTTTCCTACTACGGCAAAGACTTGTCTTATGAATATTAATCAGATAATGCTGACGTTGCTTGGTAACCTACCGCCAGCTTCCAGTCAAGTGATTAATAATTATTCATGAGGCAAATCTCATTCGCTCATTCGCTAGCCGACTACCGCCTACGCACCAACGTCTACTTTTCGACCAATCAATCTGGGCGATTGAGCGAACGTCACGTTGCGTAATTAATATTCATAAACAACCCCTTCTCCATAGTAGAACTCGCAAATTCGCCACTCGAGAGGCAGCTGGGGATCTAAGCAGAACTGAGACCGCTTGTCAACGCGACGGATTGATAAGAAGTTTCATTTTTTTTGCTATATTTTGGATCTGCTGCGGTGGATAATGAAAACACCAGGGAGTGAACACTTAGTATTTACATCTTTATTTCACGTCTGAGAGGCTTAAAAGTTAAAGTCATCGCGTGATGCCTTCTCCGTTGTTTGTATAGGCGTCAGTGGACCTGATCGGGTCTCGAGATGTTTTGATAGATTTGGATGAGCTTGTGTGGACATCTGCTTTGTTGTTTCTAACTTGACTTCCTTTGTGTGCACTTGATGTTCCTTATGCATTTGTGGGGGATTTGAATTAGCAGCCATTTAAGCTGTCGATCCTAGAGCCAGCCAGGTTGTCTGGCTGATCATCATTTCAAGTGCACTGCTGTCATTGAACTGCTCAGATGCAACAGTTGCATGTGCATTTCTTGTATTAAGTGGCTCAGACGCCCGGATCATCTGCGCTTCCCCTCTGAATGGAACGCACACATTGTGATGAGTGAAATCTGGGCTGTGAACTCAAGGGGCATGCAGCCTGTCTATTGTTGTGCGCACGTGAGGACATGTCATTTCCAGCAGCAGCAGCATCATGCATCCTGATGGCCGAAGCAGCAGCATCATCAGCAGGTCGGATGTCCTCATGCCCAGCGCCGTCTATCCGTCTCTGGTCGTCGGCATCGCGGTGGCGGTGCTGGTTTTCCAGCTCGGCTCTGGAGGACTCACTCTCACCTCGTTTTTCCTCAAACTCTTTATTTATGTGTCCTTCGCGTTGTTATGTTTCCTGCTGGGAATTTTCGGGCTGCTGGTGAAGAAAAGCCCGCTGAAGATCAGCAGATTTGACACCACTAGGAGACAGTCATCGAAGCTTGTTGATTTATTCAATAAGTTAATGGTAAGGCTGATGTCAGATCACAACATCCACACAAATACACCTAAATAATAATTTACACTGGCACTGTGATTGTTTCAAAGAATGTGACTGTCTCTGATGGTGATGACATGTTTACACACACACACACATACATATATATATATAATTTTGGGGTAAATATATGTAATATTTTTTTCCGTAATAACAGAAGGTAACAAATAATGTTTATATATTTAAGTTATATAAAGATTTACATTATATGTTATGTATTATGTTATCTATCTATCTATACACACACACTTGTGATTTCAAGGTAAATTTAAATATGCTTAATTAAAAAACAAAGAAAAATATTTGAAATATATTTATTATTTAATATTTGTTTCATTTAAATGTCAATTTCTATTCATATGTCAATAATTTATAAAATGAAATAAATAAGCTTACACTGTAAACAAAACAAGAACAAAACTATTCAACTAAAAAGACTCAGTATACACAAAAGTAAATATTACACAATTTATTGGCAAATACATAGAAAGCTCTAGTTCTTACAAGTCAGCCAGACTTTGTTGTGATTGTGTTGTTAATCTCAACCTGATATCGCTTGTACTGTATATTCCACATAGAATCAATGCCATGACTTGTAACCCATGTAACTGGTACTAAAAATGTCCTTCAGCGGGGTCTTTTAATTGGTTTTCTACATAATGAGTGTTGTGCTTGGTTGTCACGAGTGATTAATGTTTAATGATTGTCTTCCTCACTCTGTAGGGCCGGTTCTGTGTACCTCTGCTGGATTCAGCCCAGACCAGGAGGGTTGTGGTGTCCCTCAATGTAGATAAAGCCCTTAAAGAAGGTGAGTAGTTCTGCTAGCAGGATGCGTGGAGTCCCCGACAGTCTCTAGTGGATTAAAACCTTTCAGTTGTTACCCTTTTGAGCTGTTTTCTTCTTATTTGTGAAGGCAGTGTGTTAGCCTGTGACATCAGCGTGTAAACGGGAAATAGTTATCCGGTGAAAGCGGCAACCTTTGGTGTGACTCATAACTAGTCCTTGTTTGATCAGTGATTGCTGTGAAATTATTCCTGTGTCGGGTCGTTCTGATGCTGAGGAAAATGTTATTAACCAAAGCATCTCACAGATCCGCCATCTGTAGCTCTGCTCTCTGAAGGGACATGTTTCATGTTAAAATCTTTCATTCAAGGCGATCATTTTAATAGGCCAAAGAGGGCGTGAAGTGTGTCAGCTTGTCAAAGAGAGAGAGAGATGGATGATGGGATCCTTCAGTCCTGTCTGTCGCAATGATGTTAGACTGAAAAACACAAAAGTGTTTGTCTTTGCTGATGATGATAATCCTCGTCTGCTGTCTTCCCCGTTTAAAACTGCAGGACATCACGGCTTTGATGAAAATAGGTGTGAAATTAAAGGGCGTCTGGCTATTTTTAGACAAATGTGTTTTTGCGCAGCCAAGCAAAAGATGCTACCAGTTTTGATTATTTTGTAAAGGTGCAAAATGCTTAGCATCTGGCAAGATCCTCCAGTCATTGTGTGTGATTTTCTCTGGCCTACATTCAGTTGCATAATTGAACAAAATATGTATGCAAAAGAAAATGTGTATTTAAAGGAATAGTTCACATCGAATTGAACATTCTGTGGATATTTTCTCACTTTCATGCCGTCTGAAACCTGTTTGACTTTCTTTCTTTTGTGGAACTCAAATGGAGATGTTTTGAAGAATGTTCAGCTGCTCTTTTCTAAACTGTAGCATCAAGCTCTAAAACTGACAGAAAAAAAAGTGCCATGATACTCCAAACTGACTGAAGGCTTATGAAAAATCTCACGTTTTGAAAAAGAACTGTTTTTATTGAAACTTTAGAAAAAATATAGAAAAAATGGCTATTATGGTTTATGTAGCTCATGTACAGGTAGTAGATATGAGAATAGGAAGCTCATACTTGAGGAGGAAAAAGATCCCAAGTTTTTTGAGGCCCAAATTGAGCGAAATATGCAATTTGGTACAAATGCTGATATTTATGGCCAAAAGTAAGATGAAATTCTGATAGCATGTCATGTAAACCAATTGCAGACTATGTACTATTTACAAATTATATAAATATCAGTTGTCACTCTATATCTCCCAATAACACGTCTTAGTAAGATGATATTTAAATGTTTAGTTTGATGATCAAAACATATAATGCAATGCAATACAATGATGAACAAATAAACTTCTCACTTTTGAACAAGATTTTTCTAAAAAATGATGTGTGGATAATCAAGTAAACTTGAAGTTGCTTAAGTCCAGTAAGTGTTTTACAACACAAAAGAAATAAATGACGTGGATGTGATTAGAATGATACTAAAAGGCCTTCAATTTGACAAAAAAGTATAGAATAGTATAGGCATGTAGTAGATTGTGTTCAACAGGTTCTTCAGTAAAGTGTTGATCGTGTTGATTATTTAGAGGCCTTAGAAATATGATAAGGTAGGCTTTATAGGGTTAATTCCTGTGTTTTTATCATGTTTTTAAATGTAAACTATATCTTGTGAAATTACCCATAGTCAGTCATTAATGTCTGTAAAAAGTCAAAGGTTTTAATGGTCATGTCTAGGGTTAAAAAAAAAATCTATATATTTTTTCAGCCTTTTGTTGATATTCAATATATTCTTGAATCTGGATTTTGTTTGCACCAAGTTTGATGTCAGTGAACTCATTTGTTTTCGTGGCCCTTCACCGAATGCAACATACCAAGTTTAAAAATTGAAGTTTGAATGAGATTTGGGAGCTGCTGTGGAGGGAAAGATGTGTAGTTTATAGCACAATTTCAGTCTGTTCCTCTCACAAAGCTGTTATATAACAGCAGAAGATTTGGAATAAAGTGCACAAGGTTTTTGAGCACTATGTAGTTGCCATGTGCTCTCATTGTTTACATCGCTCTTTTCCATACAAAATATCTCCTTTTGTGTTTCATGGAAAAAAGATTTGATCAGAGTGAGTAAATGATGGCTGTTTTTATTTTTGGGGGAACTATACCTATGGTCTGTGTTATTGTTTAGAGGTGAATATTGAACGTGAAATCCATCAGCCCAGCACACAACAGGGTCAGATATTTTCACTTTTTGATCTCTGTCAGTTACAAGACCACCTCTGTGTTCCAGCACTCAGACCGGCTGCATTTCTTTGGCAAATCTCAGAGCTTTGTAGGCCGATTATGGACTTAAAATGTCTGAATGTCACTGCATTAGATATTATTAAAATACCAAATCAAGTCTCCATATCTGTATTCAAATACTGCAAGATTCATAACATCACTTTGTCATCATTTTTCCTCAGTGGCTTTTAATCAGCTGGTATTTTGGTCATTTTACAGTGGATATATGCAGTCAGTTCAGAATATTCACCCAAAAATAAAAATTTGCTGAAAAATGTACTCACCCTTCGGCCACCCAAGATGTAGTTGAGTTTGTTTCTTCATAGGAGCAGATTTGGGTAAATTTAGCATTACATCACTTGCTCACATTTACATTTATGCATTTAGCAGACGCTTTTATCCAAAGCGACTTACATTGCACTCAAGTTACAGTTTATACATTTTTATCAGCTCTTGCTTTCCCTGGGAATCGAACCCATGATCTTGGCGTTGCTAGCACCATGCTCTACTATTTGAGCTACAGGAAAGGATCACCAATGGATCCTCTGCAGTGAATGGGTACCGTCAGAATGAGAAGAAAAAACACTGATCAAAACATTACAATAATCCACAACATGACTCCAGTCCATCAATTAATGTCTTGTGAAGTGAAAAGCTGCATGTTTGTAAGAAACATAGTATGTGAACAATAAAAGTCAAAGGAAAGTTCCCACCATAGTAGAAAAACAAATGTGTGTGAACTATTAATTTAAGTGTTCTTGTGCTCTTTCTTTAAAATAAATAACACCCTAAAATGTCAAAAGGCATTAGATATTATAATAATAATAATAATAACAAAAATATTGTTGAATAATTAATGCAGTGACATTCACCTATTTTTAAGTGTGGCTTGAATGTCCATGTTCTGTGACCACTATATATTAAAAATAAAAATGGGAAGAGCTCTTCTGACAGCTCCAGGGTACTAGTCGTCATTATTTGGACAGTCGTGGGTCAGAAGGGTTCTAATCTCTCCCTCTCTTTGTCTGTAGTGTTGCTGTTTTATTTTTGGATAGGCTTGAGAAAACAATCGCTGTCTCTGACCGTGCAGTTTTTTCCTGTCTGTCTTATTATCCGTCTCTCACTTTCTGTCTCTCTGTTGGAGTGTGTGGGTGGAATGACATTATAGCAGAAACCACTAACTGCATCCATCAAACATGTCTTTTACCTCAGTCAGCACACACACACACACACACACGTTTGTTTTTCTGTTATGTTGGAAGCTTTCCATTGACATCTATTGTTTATATACTGAGCTGTTTTCTATTTTTACATAATCCTTACACAAACCATGCTGTGTTTTTATGTTAAGACATTTTGTTTTTTAAACTGTTTTGTAGGTGATTTCAGGTTATTTATATGCATCCAATGTTTGTCAGTCTTCATACCTCTACGATGCTTTTTGCCTGCGTTCTGAAAGCTTTCAGAGTGCATATTTCATCTGATGAATTAGATTACAAAAGTGCTGTGAAATGTGCTATGACGCTTCCTATTACATTAGAGCATTTTGCATTTTCTTTTTTTAGGAGTCGCTTGCTGTATTTACTTGAAGTAAATATGGCTATGTGAACAGAAACGCCTTCTGTATATAATTATTTTTTCTATTAATCCTTTTTATTTTTAGTATTTTTAGACTTTTCATATTTAATTTAAATATGTAAATATGTAAATGTGTGTGTATGTGTAGGTGTATGTAGGTATGCATATATATATATATATATATATATATATATATATATATATATATATATATATATATATTCCATTGATCACAACTTTAGTTTGTTCTGAATATGGACATGCACTTGCACTCTGTGTTTTTGCTTGCTTACAGCAAACAGCATCATATGCATAATTGCATATCTCCAGTAGTATGTTTCCCATTATAAGTCTGTTTCTGATAAATATAAATGTCACACTCTTTCTACCACCTCTGACTGATCACATGACCAGAAACAGCTGCTGGTGCATGGCAGCTAATAGCGTTAACATGAATGAGGAATTCAGCCTCATTCTCCTAATGAATTGTGCGGGGGGAACGGGATCCATGATTATAATAATGAGCTTGCTTACACAGTTTGATCCCCTTAGTGCTCGGTACACTGGAGACCCTGTTACCAACATAGAGCTAACGCACAGCGCTGGTGAACACCGGACGCTAGTGTGGTCTCTGTCACAGAGAGTCCTTCATCCAGACTGATGAGTCTGTGTTTCACTCTGATACACATGCACTGTGTTCTGCTGCTCACAAACTGAATTACAAGTCCACATATTTTGAATATATTTCATATAATTGTACTAAATGTATCATTGTAGATAGTAAAGACCAATTCTGCAGCTGTATACTCTTCGTTGAGAAACATTGAGAAGATGCTAGGGTGTTACTAGGGTTTGCCTTCACACAAAGTTGATGTTCCATAACTGATCAGGTTTCTCTGCATGAGAAATGCACATGGACCATTAGCTGCTTAACCACATTACTGACCCAGGATCAGCTGTCATTGATGATGTAAATCAGTTTTTCATGATGCACACTTCCTGTAGATCAGCCTGATGGGCCAGAGATAGAGAATAGAAGACTTTAATGACTAATTCCTATGTGTGTTTTTCTATCATGCTGGTCATGGCTGCAGAAGATATCTTGACCATGACTGGAATGGAATACTAGTCAGGGTTATTATACAGTAGTTAACTAAAACTAAAACCATAAAAACATTTTCTATTACTTGAAATAAAATAAACATTAATTTAAATAAATTCAAATAAATCTAAAAAAAGAGAGAGCGATTTAAAAAAATAATAAAAATGACAAAAACACAACAAAATGACCAAACAATTTGCTAATATTAAAATAAAATGTATATTAAAAAAATAAAAATATTAACAAAAGCTATACTAGTATCTCAATGATACTAAAATAACATTGATACTATATAGTGCAGTGTATACTGCATACAATTTTTAAAAAATATTATACAAAGCAGACTGCAACATTTTCATAACTTTATGCAACTTTAATCATTCCGAACAGTATTTAGCTATTGTTGTCATGTGACTTAATCACATTGCATGTTTAGATTAAATACTGTATATATGTGTGTGTGTGTGTGTGTGTGTGTGTATATATATATATATATATAATATTTACATCCTGTACATACTGTATGTATAGAAATAGTAGTATGCAGTTTCCTGTATAACCCATATCTGTGTTAGATATTTTGGATATGTGAAATCATAGTCTTTCAAGCATGTTTTGGTGATAATAGGCACTTTTGAATACGTCTGCAGCACAAACTTTGTTATCAGACTCCCTGCTGGGTGTTTTTACGCACCGATGACAAAATCCCATCAGCACCAACGTCACATGCCGTAAATAATCGGTGAATACAGTTGTTTGGCATCCAGTTTGACTCATCTGTGCTGTCAGAATCTGAAAAATGGACCAAAATCACAAAAGAAAAGAGATCAGAGGAAAGCAGTATATGTGTGGTAGTTTGTGGTTTTCTGGACCATGATGATTCAAGCTTTAAATAATTCAAAAAGCTTTCTCCTGTGCTGTATTTATGTATTCAGCTGGTGTTTTTAGCAAAACTGTGCTTCCTGTAAACAACCTGAATGACTCGACTCTCCTTTAGCAACCCTTGATTTTTTTTTTTTTTTTTTTTGGATTTAGTTCCGGTTGCTTAGTCCATGATCAGCCAAACCACAGTAGGAGTCTTATGATAAAACAGAGAATTTCCCGTGAAAGGAGAGAGTTGTTCTCGCGTTTAAAGGTCAGCAGCTGAGATTCGTGAAGAATTTTCATAGATTTTCATTGAATTTTCATAGATTTACAACTAATATAATTTTTATTTCTTAAAGGTCTGTGATGTGTGGATGTGAGACTAGAATGATAACTAATATTTTACATTTTGCATATGGCCCTGGTCCTTCATTAAATGTAAGTCTGGGCTGTTTTATTGTCCATCAGGAGAAAATCGCAGCATATATGTCTCATTCCTTATATTTCAAGTTCTTTTAATATATTTCTGTGAGGGGGGAAAAAACCCAGACAATTTTGTTTCATTATTCAGTAAAAATCAATAGTTTTGGTAAGTTAGTAAGGTTAAATTCATATTTTTATTTAGCAAGGATACATTATCAAAAGTGACAGCAAAGACATTTATATTATTTCTATTTCAATGAATGAACTTTCAAAGAATCCTGAAAAATATGTATCACTGTTTCCACAAAAATATTAAGCAGCACAACTGTTTTCAACATTGATAATCATAAGATATGTTTCTTTAGGAGCAAATCAGTATATTAGAATGATTTCTGAAGGATCATGTGACACTGAAGACTATAGAGTAATGATGCTGAAAATTCAGTTTGCATCACAGAAATAAATTACATTTTAAAATATATTAAAAATGAAAACAGTTATTTAAAATTATAATAATATTTCACAATTTTTACTGTATTTTTGATCAAATAAATGCAGCCTTGGTAGGCATACAAGGCTCCCTTGCATTTCTGCCTGCCTGATGGCATTTCTCTTATGATTCATTCCTGCCTAAAGGGATTCTGGGTGTTTGTGGGTGGTGTTTTTGTGTTGAAAGGTCTAGATAGTCTGTATGTGCCTGTCTCGCTCGCTCTCTTGTTTCAAGATGAGTGTATAACGGTGAGAAGATGGCATCTAGTCTCTTCCAGGTTGTGGCTGTGAAGGCTTGTGCATCACAGGTCTTGTTAAACCGAATGAATGATGTTCACTGAAGCGGTTTCTGATCGTTCATTCTGACTCACTCCCTCCTGTATTCTGAGCACAGCTGGGTGTCACATTTGTGAATCGAGTAAATTAGATGTCATTTCATTCTCATTAGTGATGTTTGCTGGAGCAAGAACCACTTTAACCATTTGCATCTGCAAAAGTGAACATTTTGTCATCATTTACTCACCCTGCCTTTCCAAACCTGTATGATGTTCTTTCTTCTGCATAACGCAAAAAGAGAAATTTTGAATTAAGTTCTAGTAATGCACACTTAATTCAGTCTTCTTCATAAAAGTACAAAGAACAAATCAATTGTTTGAGTCTGATCTTTTTGTTTGGTTCACAAAGCTGAGCGGAATGATTCCAAATCGGACTGACCTTAACCAGATGGTTAACAGCTCATTAGAGGAATATTATGACTGAATTAAAAACGTAAATTTTGTAACTTGAAAGGTTCAGCCCATGTACATTGTTACTGCATGAAACACCAACCAGGCTATTATTGGAAATTTCTTGTTTACTGTCTGAAAGTCATACAGGTTTGACTGCAACACAATGCTGAATAAATAATGGCCGAATTGTCATTTTTGGGTGAATTATTATTTCATTTAAAGGAACACTCCACTTTTTTTGGAAATAGGCTCATTATACAACTCCCCTAGAGTTAAACAGTTGAGTTTTACCGTTTTTAAATCCATTCAGCCGATCTCCGGGTCTGGCGGTAGCACTTTTAGTTTAGCTTAGCATAGATCATTGAATCGGATTAGACCATTAGTATCTCGCTCAAAAATGACCAAAGAGTTCCAATATTTTTTCCTATTTAAAACTTGACTCTTTTATACCTAGCTGGGGACTACTTTCAGGCGCTGCGTAATATCATTGCGCCTGCTGCACCCATGGTACCTTGATTATTACGCCGGAACGAGAGTATAGTTCCTAGCCATATCGGCCTAGAAAATCGCAACTTTTCATTTTACGTCAGTCTTAGTACAAGATGTAACTACAGAAGAGTCAAGTTTTAAATAGGAAAAAATATCGAAACTCTTTGGTCATTTTTGAGCACGATGCTAACGGTCTAATCAGATTCAATGATCTATGCTAAGCTACGCTAAAAGTGCTACCGCCAGACCCGGAGATCAGCTGAATGGATTCAAAAACGGTAAAACTCAACTGTTTAACTCTAGGGGAGTTGTAAAATGAGCCTATTTTCAAAAAAAAGTGGAGTGTTCCTTTAAGGTTTTCAGAAATTTTACATTTTGTTGCTTAAATATTACCGTACCTGAGAAATCTGTTTTATGTTTTTATGAGCATTCTAGCAACATAATGACAAGTTTTTAATTGTATTTTTATTTTTTTACTTTTTTTAAATAATTAATTTATATATTAATGTCCATTAATCACTGTAGTCTGTTCATTCTGACTGAACTGAACCGAACTGAAAAAAATAATATTTTAGTTGATTTATGCATTTAGTGTAAACTGTTGTTAATATGCAAAATGATTACTTTTTTATATCCAGGAGTCTGTATTTGTTGCTTTCCGTTTTTCCAAATTTTTATTTTGTTTAGTTTTTACTTATTATTTTTTTTATATTATATCTTTATTATACTAATTTTATTTTTTATTTTACAATGATTCCTGCAGTCACAGTGAGACAGAATTATTGGAGTTCTCCTCCTTGCATCTTTTCTGTGGTGTCACTTAATAAGCAGAAGATGCCTGAAGGAAACTGCACAGGAACAGTGTCAGCAGCACTTCCTGATGCTCAGCTGGGGAAAGTCAGCACATTTTATGAGGTCACTGTGGCTATAAATAGTGCTGCCTCAGCCGGGAGGAAAAATGCCTGCAAACCAAGTTTTCAATAACTGCTACACAAAGGGTGTCACTGAAGCTTATTCAGCTGAAGATCTGCTTATTTTGACTGTGTGAGCGGTTACGGTGGGCGTTGGATTCTCGTGTCATTAGAGGGCTGTTGCAGTAGTCTACAGTCATTGCTAGTGCCATCACATTCATGCCATCTGCCACCTGCTGTTGTGTGTGTATGTTAGAGGAGTGGGTTTTTCTTTTCTTTTCTTTTGTAAATATTATGCAAACAAAAAAAGTATTCATTATTAATTGTAGTCCATCTATCCATGACATTGCATATAATTATAGTTTATAAAAATAAGATTTTAATAGATTTTTGCATTTAGCATTAATAGTGGATGATAGTTTGCAAAATTATAACAATTTTATTTCTATCCAGCTGTCTGTATTTGTTAATTTATCTAGTGACAGGACAAACAGCAGATTATTCATTTACACCCAATAAATACAGTGTTGCTGATTAGCTTGATTTGCTCATGATTGTATTATATTTGGTTCTCTGTTGACAGCAAGATGTTGATGAGGATGTTGTGTGCTTTATCATACTGATAAAAAGCTGTGAAGTGAAGACATCTGGTATCCTCATTGACTTAAGAGGCTTTTTTTTAAATAGTATGTAAAACAGTATGCAGTATTTAACATTTTAAACAGCTATATTATCACTTGACCTGATTGCATGTTTAACTGAGTGAGTGAGTGATATCCAGTAATTATTTTGGAAATAAATGTCTTAAAGGGATAGTTCACCCAAAAATGAAAATTACCACATGATTTACTCACCCTCAAGCCATCTTAGGTGTATATGACTTTCTTATTTCAGACAAATACAATCAGAGTTATATTAAAAAAATGTCCTGGCTCTTCCAAGCTTTATAATGGAAGTGAATGGATGTTGAGATTTTTAAGCAAAGTAAAGTGCATAAATCCATCATAAAAAGTACTCCACACGGCTTCGGGGGGTTAAAAAAGCCTTCTGAAGCAAATTGATGCATCTGTGTAAAAAAATATCCATATTTAAAACTTTAGAAACTGCAATCTCAGGATTTGTAAAGAAAAATGGATTTCGATATAAGCCAAGAAGAGACTGGTTTTCCTTTACTGTAAACAAAACTTGGTTCTCATGAGACCTACGTCATCTGCTAAATGCCGCTCTCTCATTAATATGTGCACGACAGTTAGCAGAAGCTAGAGATTACACTTTATAAAGTTTTAAATATGGATATTTTCCTTACACAAACACATTGATTTGCTTCTGAAGGCCTTTATTTATTCCCCAGAGCCGTGTGGAGTTCTTATTATGATGGATGGATGCACTTTTTTGGGCATCAAAATCTTGACCCACATTCACTGCCATTATAAAGCTCGGAATAGCCAGGAAATTTGTTTTAAACATAACTTGATTGTATTTGTCTGAACTAAGAAAGTCATATACACCTATGATGGCTTGAGGGTGAGTAAACATGGTTTAATTTTAATTTTGGGGTGGACTATCCCTTTAACTTTGGGCAGCTAAGAAGGAGATGTCAAAAATGGTGGTTGTATTGCATTGTAAGGTTGGGTATTCTGCACAGTATGCACTGGTTCTATACTAAATGTTGGTAATTCTGGAATATTGGTAAAACTGATTGTCTATATTAATCAGTGACATTCTCTCTGTTTCTCTCCCTGCAGTGTTTGACTACAGCTATCGGGACTATATTCTGTCGTGGTATGTCCCCTTGAGTCGAGATGAGGGCCAACTGTATCAGATGTTGTCTGAGGACTTCTGGGAAATGACCAAACAGCTGCGAATACGTCTGTCTGAGGTGGACGTGGTCAACCTGGTCTGTAACGACATGGTCAAGACCCTTCACACGCACTTCTGTGACCTCAAGGCTGCTAACGCAAGGTGAGACATGCAGCACTTCTAGTGGTTCAGTTGAGATGGACATAAAATTGTTACCATTGAATGCATGCAAAATGCACATTATCCTTTGTCAACACTGTCAGTGGAATTGTAAACAAGATGAAATACAGAATCTGTTTTTGGCATGCTTGGTTATCGTCCATGACAAAGTATTATTTGTTATACTGACTGGTACTTTATTTTAGGGCTGTTAAGCGTTTAAAATTTTTACTCTAACACCTTCTCATGAATGTTGTTTGAATTTAGTGCAAATGTAAAAATTAACCACATTCTGTAGTGTGTTATGTGCATACATTACCATTTAAATGTTTCGGATTAGCTTTTTTTGGTGAAAGAAATTAATACTTTTATTCAGAAAGGGTGCATTAAATTGATCAAAAGTGACAGTAAAGACATTTATAATGTTACAAAAGAAAGTTGAGTATGATAATGATATTAAGAAATGTTTCTTGAGCAGTAAATCATCATGTTAGAGTGATTTCTGAAGGATCATGTGACACTGAAGACTGGAATAATGATGCTGACAATTCAGCTTTGATCACAGAAATAAATTACATTTTAAAATGTATTCAAATAGAAAACAGTTTTTTTTTTTTTTTTTTTTTAAATTGTACAAATATTTCACATTTCCATTTTCCCGGGTTTTTTTGTTTTGTTTTTTTGATCCAGTAGATGCAGCCTAGGTGAGAATATGAGACTTCTTTCAAAACATTCAGAAACAACATTCTTACCAAGCCCAACTTTTGAATGTTGATGAATATGTTTCAGGCGTTTACTTCTTCCTCCAAAAAACAATGTTTAATGTGGTTTCTTTACATCTAAATGCAGTTATCCAGATTGACAGAGCAAAGCCTTTTCTTTCATCTTTACTCTGATAACAGCACACAGTAAAAAATGTAAGTGGGAAAAGTGCAAGAATGCAAAACCTTTGTTCGTGTTGAAATTCAGTCTGCTTTGGGTTTGGATCACAAGCACTCTCTTGATTGGATTCATTGATTACTGATTTGTCAGTGGAAAGAAAGCCAGATGATTGCTTTATAAACACAAGCACACACACACACACACACACACACACACTCTGGAGATTCATATTTCTCAGTTTGATTGATTAACATGATGAAGACTGCTGATGACTTTGAAACTCCAGCCTGTAATGTGACCCTTTGTTTTACACAAAACATCACACACACTTACACACTTGTCTTTCTATGTTGTTCCATTTGCTTACAAACACTCTCTCTGTGTGAGTGTGTTGGATGTGGATGCAGTAATGAGCCTTTCTGCCGGTCGTGTCTTCATCAGTGTGTGTGTGTGTGTGTGTGTGTGTGTGTGTGTGTGTGTCAGTGATCGATCTGCACAGCTCATTAGCTGAGTGGACAGACATCTTCTGTTGCCTCTCTTTTTCTGCTTCTCATCTGTCTTCCTCCACCTGCTCTGTTTATCTGTCTCTGTCCATTTATGAAATATTTCCCCCTTCGTATTTTATGGTCTTAATGTGCTCTGTTGGTGTGATTGCTTAAATAAGAAATAGTAAAATACATAAATTAGTAAAATACATAAACACAAAAAAGGTTTCAAAGTGCTTTATCGGCATGATTGCTTCATATATTGCCAAGGAAGAAAGGAAAATTGCATTATATTATATTATATTTAAAAACAACAAAAAATATTAATTTCTTTTAATATTCTAATAAAATCTCAATCTCACTTTTTCAAAATACTTTATTGGCATGATTCCTTTGCATATTGCAAAGGAAGAAAGGTAAAAAAAATATAATTATATTTATATCTGTTTTTACTTTATTAATATCTCTTGCAATTTTACTTCTTCAAAATGCTTTATTGGCATTATTGGTTTGCATATTGCCAAGGAAGAAAGGGAAAAAATATATAATATAATATAATATAATATAATATAATATAATATAATATAGGCCTAATATATAATTATATTACGTTATAGATTGAGTTAAAAATAAATAATATTT
Source organism: Tor tambroides (assembly GCA_021397915.2). Lineage (NCBI taxonomy): Eukaryota > Metazoa > Chordata > Actinopteri > Cypriniformes > Cyprinidae > Tor > Tor tambroides. The sequence continues at coordinate 4,905 of JAFVLL020025434.1, read as the reverse complement.
CTATTATGATTCATTCTATTAATTCTGTTAATCGCGGTCTCTTGCAGTTTTTCAAAGTACTTTATTGGCATGTTTGCATGTTGCCAAATAAGAAAAAGGAGAAAATAAAAATAGTGCTAATATAATTGGGTTAAAATAAAATAAAACGATATACTAATTTCTGTCTCTTACAATTTCAATTTTCAGATTGTTTCATTGGCATGACGGTTTAAATACAATAGAATACAATAGTCTTTCTCTTTTTCTGTCTCTCCAGGCTGGAGGAAGTACCACGGGCGTTTCCGTTGCATCCGTGTCTGCGCAGTCCGGATGAGGAGCTGCGTTTCCTGCGCTGCTGCGCCCGTCTGCTCATGCTGCGTCTGCTGCCCGCGCGGGACGCTCGTTCACGCAGCTTGCGCCTCTTACTGGTGGAGGTTGTCGCTATTAAAGGTGACTCTCACTGAAGCTGGTGTACAGTGTGTGATATTTTTCAGGCCTTACGATTTTTGCTTGTCAGTGCAATGACAAAAAAAGTGCAAAAAATTCAAAAGTCAGCCAGAAAGTCGTTCATACATACACACACACACACACACACACACACACACACACATATATATATATATATATATATATATATATATATATATATATATATATAAAACAAAAATATTTCTATTTATTTCTCTTAGTATTACATTACATGCAAATGTATTACAGTTTTCACAAAAGTGTTATGCAGCACAACTGTTTTCAACATTGATAATAGCAAGTTTCTGCTAATCATTCAGCTTTGCCATCACAGGAATACATTACATTTTAAAATATATTAAAATATATAATATAATTGAACTTTCATCCGTAAATAGTTGTAGCCATAAAAGGGCTGACATAGTAGTAAGAAACAAACAGTATTGTGATATTACCATCACTCTATAATGGGTGACAGAAGAAAGGATGATTTAATCTTATTACTTGTATTAAACGACATAAATCCTTATAGAATGCACGAAAACTCACACAGGTTGTGTGTATTGAAGATATTTCTTTAATACGGCTGAAAGCAGTACAAGACTTTGATAAGTAAAAGTAATTTGCTTTCATGAATCAAAATGAGATGCAGAGATTTGGTGCTCATGTTCTACACACTGATAAATCCCTCTCTCTCTCACAGAACAAAGCTTTCATTCACTGACAGTATCATAACTTGAGAATTAGATTTTGGGAAAATCTTTTTTTTTGGCTCGAGCTTCAGTGTCTCAGCTGACATCTCTCTGCACAATTGGATTGGACGGAGCTGATTGTCTGTTCAGTGCTCATCCGTGTTCTTACAATGCTGCTCTTGTGCAGAACTGATGAAACTCATCTGCTGCAGTTTTTTTTTTTTGTTTTTTTTACAAATCATGAAATTGATTCCAGGACATTTTCGATGAGCACCAGATGTGTGATTGTAATCGTCTTTGATTTGCCGTGGAATTACTAATTACATCTATTATAAGCAACTGACAGACAGGCTGCTGGAGAGAGATGGAGGTTGTGATGACTGCTGGTAGCTCATGTCAGTATGATACAGAGAAATGATGGATTACCGGAGGATATTAAGAATTTTAGGTGTTCAGAAATCTGCCATCACTTACACATAATGATTAAGTAATTTCCTCTACCTAAAATTTTATTCTTAAAACAGTAGTTTGTCCAAAAATGAAAATTTGCTGTGAATTTATTCACCTGCAGACCATCCAAGATGTATATAAGTTTGTTTCTTCATCAGATTTGGAGAAATGTAGCATTACATGACTTGCTCACCAATGGATCCTTTGCAGTGAATGGGTGCCGTCAGAATGAGAGTCCAAACAACTGATTAAAACATCACAAAAATCCACAAGTAATCCACACCATTCCAGTCCATCAATTAACATCTTGTGAAGCAAAAAGGTGCATGTTTGTTGGAAACAAATCCACCAACATGAAACTGTTGATTCTCGCTAAAATATGAGTCCTCTATTCATAATATTGCTTTATCCAGTGAAAAAACTGTCTCGTCTGAATCGGGAGAGAAATATGCATAGATCAAGCACCGTTTAAAACTGTGTAAAACAGTGCTAAAAAAATATGTCAGTTCGTTTTGATGTGAGAGGACAACAGAGAACAGACTTTTTCACTAGAGGAAGCAATATTATGGATTTCGGGGCTTGTATTTTATGGCTCAGAGTGACAGTTTAAAGTTAAACGCCTTATTAATGGATTTGTAAACACGCAACTTTTCGCTTCACAAGTTAACAGAATTGATGTACTAGAGTGGTGTGGATTATTGTGATGTTTTATGAGCTGTTTGGACTCTCATTCTGACGGCACCCATTCACTGCAGAGGATCCATTGGTGAGCAAGTGATGTAATGCTAAATTTATCCAAATCTGTTCCCATGAAGAAAAAAAATTCATCTACATCTTGGGTGGCCTGATAAGGAGTAAATTTCAAGCCGATTTCTATTTTTTTTGGGTGAACTATTGCTTTAAAGCCACGAAGCTAATATTTTCCCCAGATCTGTGCAACTTTCCATGTCTCAGTGCTGCTTTTCATTCAAATCAACTAGGAAAGTGGGAATTTCCAACTTCCTACTTAGAGCATTAATGGAGCATAGCACTAGGTTTTGGGTTTGATTCCTGTTAACTGATACATGCAAAATTAACGTTTTTAGCTTCACAAGAATATACTAAATAACTGCACTTGAAAAGATTAAAGATTCATTTCTGCCCTGTTGATTCAGGATGCAGCTGGTCTCCTCTGGTCTGGGGTTATACTGGAGGAAGCATTTGCATCTGTTGTCTCAGACTGGCAGGTTGCCACTCATTTTTTTTTCAGAGCGAGACGTCATCCGCCAGCTCTGTCTGGCAGTAATGAGGCACTGCCTCGTGCTCCGTCTGCTGCGTCTCAGCGTTCCTCATCAGCGCTACGTCAACAAGCTCCTGAGGAGGTTTAGAGATCTCATCATAATGAGTGACAGAGGAGAGATTGACTAAAGCGCAATGGGGTTTTGAGAATAACAGTTTCATTTTAATTGTGGACTGTTGAGTGTATTATAATTAACTGTTCAAAAACCAATTGTACACTGAAAATTATTTGTTGTACGATTTACTTTGAAACAGTTTTCACTCAGAAATTGCTAGTAAATTTGACAAATAATTACAAAGAAACACACTGAATTAAACATGGAATTTTGAAGTAGAAAGACTGAAATAGTATTTATAAACTTTGAAAAATGATTTTTTTTTTTACTGTGTTAGTGAGCTGCCTTGCTTTCTGCGGTTTACATAAACAGCTACTCTCTAAGGCAGCTTTTAAACTAAAAGAAAACTTTGATAAAAGATTGATTTGAAGTTCTGCATTGGGAGAATCTCCATATGTGACCTCAGTAGCACACCTCAAGTGAAATGCATGGTAGAATTTGACTCAGAATTGATTTGTTCAAATGCAACTGAATTGATTCCGATGATTCAAATGAGTGTCTTTGCAGATGTGGCTGCATTTTCACGAATCAGAACAATTCATTAATTTTTTAAAAAATTATTTCCTTCATTTTTAATTTTTAATTTTTTGAGATTTCAGTTTAAATACTTTAAAATTAATAATATAATTGGATAGATATATATTTAGAAAGCTTGTGCAGTTACTTTTTCTGAGTAATTTCATATGTAGCTACAGTAATTACCTTTTTAAAAGGGTTGCTTGACTGTAGTTCAATTATGAGTAGCTTGTCATTTGTGAAGCAAGGAAGGCGATATAATTATGCTGCCTACCCTTTGGAACAGTCCTCATGTTGAGGTTGTCAGCTCACTGGGTTTAACACAAAGCTATTAACATGTTCTCTCTCTTTCTCTTTGTAGTGTTAAAGCCGTTGGTGGACGTGTTGAGCGATCCGGACTACATTAACCGTATGCTGCTAGCTCAGTTAGAGCACCGAGAGCAGGTGAACGAGCATCATAAGAAAGCGTACACATATGCGCCGTCCTATGAGGAGTTCATCAAACTCATCAGCAGCAGCTCTGACATACAGTTCCTCAAACAGCTCAGGTACAAAAACATGCAGCGGCCCATCAGTGCCATATCATGAAACCCAGTGAATCATGACCCAGTGAAATCTGTTCATATATGAAATCACACATATGTGATATATATATATATATATATATATATATATGTATGTATGTATATATGTCTGTGTATGAGTGTGTTTGTATATTTTTTAATCAAAATTAGATGAATGCATATTTGTTATTTTAGTATCATTGAGGTGCTATTATAGTTTTTATTAATATTTGAGTCAGTAATTATTTTTTTATTTTGTGTTTTCATTTTAATTTTAGTTGAAGCTTTATGTATATATAGTTTTATTCATTTTTACATTTTAATTAACATAAAATAAAACTAAATTAAATTGCCTTGGATAGTAGCTGGGGAAAAAAACATTTATTTGAATGTTTATTGTATTTCAGGTAACAAAAGTAGTTTTTTTTATTATTATTTTTTTAACTACAACACATCTAACTATAACAATAAACCTTTTAAAAAGCGATAAAATGAAATATGAACGATTCCTTTCATTTTTTGTTAAAGAAAGTGCGGCACAACAGAGGTTTACAGTTTAAATTAAAACATGAATGAAAAAGTACACAGTAAATTCAATTTTTATGACAGGACTAGAGGTCGACCGATTGATCGGCCGGCCGATTAATCGGCCGATTTTTGGCATTTTTTAATTAATCGGCATCGGCCGATTGTGCTGCAAATTAGGCCGATTAATATACAGGCGCGTCTGCAAGCAACAGGTGACGCTGCCTTGTGCGGCAAGCAGATTGCCATTCCACTGGCACAACGGATAACCCTGTGATGTCCCCCTCTGCCTGCTAACTTTTTGAAGAGAGAACTACC
>JAFVLL020025433.1:86657-103806 GCA_021397915.2 Tor tambroides | reverse complement strand
CTGCAGCGGACACATTTGTAAATGACTTCACTTGGACCCATTGTGCGAGCTGTCTCTTTAATACCGCGTGGTTTATATACACGTTGCTGCTGATTGGGCTGACATTTTTGACACACCCACCAAACAAGAGAAAACGTATCTCAAAGCCCATTGCGCACCGTTTCCAGGAAACATGTCGTTCAACCCGGAAACCTTAGCAAAACGTTGTGAGCTTGAACGTGCCCCAGATTCTTCGCTAAGTCCCACCTTTAAAATGTAACTGACCAATCCTGTCGTCCACCAGATTATCCAACAGAATTTTACTCTTTTCTGTGTTTAAATAGCTTTAAATTGAATTTGAAAGAAATTATCAAAGAAAACGGTAAAAGGTTGTATATTTTTACATTTTTAAAATCTACATTTTATTGTTTATTTTTATAAAAGTTCATTTTTGCGTACAGTATGTTATCAGTTATAAACACTTTCAAATGAGGCTTTTCTCTTTTCCATTCTGATTCAGTCTATTTTACTGTGTAATTTAACAATTTCTGTCAAGTCAAATGTTCTCACTTCACTGACCATGTAAAAAGAATTTCTATTTCATTTTTACCACTTGATTTACACATTTTACTGAAAATCACACTGTTCACGGTTCATTCCAGTTCTATAAGGCTTATCTGAGTGAGCAATGGTAACCAAAGGGGGCGGAGCTTAGCAAAGGGTCAATATCATAGAACTGTAAAACTGCTTTCTTGTTCTCTAACACTCCCACACACACACCTTCCACATCTGATTTAGTCAGCATGCTGTAACATCTCGCAGCCTGAGGGCACTAAATCTAAAAGCCATGCACCTTGGCTGTCCTTACTAAATATTATGTTATAGAGCTGTCACGAACACGTCAAACTCGGTTGCTGATCTGAGTAATCTGATGGACAGGGCGAGATCGCTGCGTTCAGTTGTGGTATTTACGTTGTGAACGAATAAGTGTTGCGAATCTTGTGAACGAATCACTGTTGTTCACTTTCATGCAGTGACACATCATTAAAGATTTAATTATCCCAATTTTTAAATGTGTGAAAATTATTACTGAATTACGTGCTTAAAAAATGCTTAACACTTCTACAGTCTCTTAGTAGATCTGTAACATGCAAATTTTGAAAAAGGACAATACGACTTGTTTCGGTCATGAATGATTCTGCGTTTTAGAATGAATTTTTAAGCAAATGACTCAATGATTCGTAAGAGACAGAAAGTGTCACTGAATGAATCTCAAAAGAGACGACTCACTGGAATGAATCAAATCCCCACTACTAATTTTCTGGCTGTATTTTGGCTTTCACTAAACACTGCAGTGACAATAACATCCATTAGTATATCAAACAAACCCAAACCGCAGAGCTTCCCTTTTGTTATTGTGAATGAACATATGTAGTGTCCAAAACAGCTGGCGTGACTGAGGAATTGTATTTCTGCATTGCCCACGTTAAGCATTAAGAGTTTACGAAGCCATTACATGAGGAGTGATTGATGTGACAGCGAAGATGCTGTTAAATCAAAGCTGCGTCAGAGCAAAAAAGAGAAGGCACAGATGGATAGGTAAAAAGAGAGAGAGAGAACATGATACTACCACACCTTTACTACGCAGTTTGAAATGCAGTCGTACGAAAACCGGAAGTGAAAAAAAAAAAAGAAAACATGTATAGAAAGGCTTTTTAAACTTGGTCAAATAAGACCAATTTAAACAGCTTGCTCATGATTCCTTTAGTGCAGCATCACTGACTGTCGATCAGTTGTTTCATTAATATTGAACCTAGCAAATGTACAGTCTGAGAATCACTGCCTTATGACAAAAATATTACGTGGCCATTTTGATTGTATGTAGTGTTTCACCAATAAAGGCCTTTTAAAGGCTGGTCTCAATATCTAGAGAACAGGGTGGGCATAAAAATAAAATAAAATAAAACTAAATTAAATAAAGATAATGATTATCACCTATTTTACAAAATATTTACTCAAATTGCACAAAAGAAAAACCACCAAAAATGTAAATTATTCATTGTTTGACGATGCTATCTTTTTATTTTGAAACTAACACAAGAAGAACCTACAACAGCCGATGCCCATAATCTCAAATAAATCATCTGACACTCAATATATCAGCCTGTCACTATGTTTATTCATTCTCAGAAGTGTATGCTTACACATATATAGCTAACTGTAGTGTTTTTTTTTTCTTGACTATGCAACCTGCTGACCCTGCTGCAATAACGATATCCTGTTGTGGCTTTTATGAAAGTAATGATATCAGCTTATTAAGAAAGAAAAGAACACATTTAAAGCGTGCCGACGGTCATTTCAACCATGTTGATTAGGAGAACCACAGGGAGACCCTTACGCTTTATGTGAACGCATCCCAATTTCAGCAAGACACGATTACAGCAGGCAAAGACCATTCAATTTCATGAACCATCAAGCAGATATCCACTTTTAAAAACATACGGCCCTCTAGAGAGCGAGAGATATAGATAGAAAAATAAGAGGTTCGGGTATGTCACTGATACTCCAAATAAGAAAAATCAGTAAATACAAGAACATAAACTAAAAGCAACGTCCCTAGGCTCATGATGAGCGAGATGTTCGTTATAATAACGGCGCATTAGGAGTCTGTTGAGTTATGAGTCCTGATACTGCGTCATTATTACCCAAGTCCTATCCATTACTGTAAAATAAAAAAAAAGAGACAATGTTCTTCTTCAAACATTACCGGCCCCTGTACAGCAGCAAGGGAGCATGATTTATTACAGGAAGGGAAAACGGTTTCACTCCACTGAACAGCCTCCACACATAACCCTCACACAAGTGTGTGTGTGTGTGTGTGTGTGTGAATGTGTCCAATGCGGCGATGACTCCTCTGTCTCACCTCTGCTTTGAGTAGAGTGAGGTCTACTCTGAATCTAAACGAGTGCAGTTACTATGTGGCGCTCTCAAGGACTGACCCGAAGCACTTAGCCGAAGCGTTGCGGCCCAGGGCACCTCCCAGTCATCTATCTGTCTGCATTTGTCTTTCTCCAATGCTATTCACCTGGTCGCCACTGCAATCAATGAGATTACCTCTTAAAGTGCCTTTTCCTGTTATTGGCCCTGCCGGGATGTCTTTGAGAAGTGCAGGTACACGCAAGAATGAACACAACACACAACGCTCGACTTTTACAACTGACCTCAACGCAGTTCGTTTCACATGCATAATAAAACGTTAAATGAGAAAAACAAGACGATGCAGTTCACTTCCCCTAAACATCAAGGTAATCAGGTTTATAACATCCTTCGACAGCAGACAGGGCGAGTAAATCTGCGCCTGTTGTCGGCAGAACAGCTTGATCAGCAAAAAGATGGCACGATCAGCAGCCGCACGGCCAGTAACGAGCTCTCCGCTGGACGCCAACCCTAAATAGTCAGCAAAACAGCTTATGCTATCAACTCAAACAATTCAAGAGAACGCTGTAGTGTTTCAACGCAGGTAAACCATTCAAAAAAACTTGGCATAACAACATTAAAAAGTGCACAAACAGCTGCAGTTGTGTTTTATGATCATGCATACTCAATCTACAAAGCCAGCAGTGACGTGTCAGACCGCATCTCTGAGTTATCAAGAGATGCATATTGTGTGTACAAATTATGAGACTCTCAAGTTCTATTCTACGCACATCGGCCACTATTATGTAATGTGATACTGCAGCACTAGGACGCTACGCACTCGCACTCTCCTGCGCGCTGAGAAAGTTCCACTCGCTGACAAAGACCTTCCTCTCTCCCCTCTCCGCTGCCTCTCCCTGATTTTTTACTATAATGACTGAAAGACTATATTTAGACTCCTGTCTAAGCATTAAAATGTTAAACTGCATTGTATAAAAGGCATGCTTTATCATAAAAGCGGATACTGTACTTACCTCTGTACCGTGTGTATCCTCACTGGAGATGTACTGCACCAAGAGGAGGGTGGTGATGCAGAGGGGGGTTGAGGAAAGAAACTTCGCAGAGCGCGCAGGGCACTTGGAGAGCTTGAGGGAAAAAAAGAAAAGTGACAATAATCAGGACTTTTGTTTTATCCTCTTCTGATTGTGTTGGAAATATCAGACCTGTGCAAACACACACACACCCCTGATGTCTTCCTCTATGCACCCCCACGCTCACACACACATGCACACACACACACACAATAGCTCGGATCGGGACAGATGCAGAGATGCTCTCATGCACACACACACATTTCTAGTCTCACACCCTGCAATCGTTGCTCAGCACCACAGCCCCTGGTGTTTCACTGCTGTATTTCCCGGCACTGAGCTGTCATTGGTTCAATCACGGCTCAATAAAAACTCCTCCCATTTCCAATTGGGTGAGGAGGGATTTTTTTTTTCATGGCACACTCTGAAACCCATCCCACCCCTCCTGCTTTTAAAAACCTACACTAGCTACATGTAAGGAGAATGCTGAGCTGTGAAAATCAGGCAGGTTGGAGTGAGAGCAGAAGAGGGGAGGCGAACGCGAGAGGGCGGGGCCAGAGAGAGAGAGCGACGCAGTAACCAATCAATGAGCTGCAGAGAGAAGCGCGAAAGATGCAGAGGGCTTCAGGGGATGCGTTCTCGCTGCTGCGCTGATGAATCTTCAGCGTAATAACAAAAGACATTACATTACATATTTAATGCAAAACTGTACTGAATGTGAATGAATAAAGAGAGCGTGTACCCTGAAATAATGACAATAAATCTTTGTGGATTGCACTGTCCTCGAGGGCTAAAACAATATAAAATACAAGGCGACCAGTGTGGACAGATTCAGAAAAAATGACTCTTATGAGCCGATTCGTTTTAGTCAATTGAAAACGCGACCAAAAAAGTCACGAGACTATTAGCTGGTTCTTTTAATTAAAAGGATAGTTCAATAAGACCGAGTTACCGGTTTGAATAAGTCTGAAGAATACTTAACTGAACTGAATCAAAGTTCAGCATCTGACTTGGTTGATGAAGAGCAAGATGTCCGTGTCAAAATGAAAAACGGTTTGTGTCAGTATGCGTTACCGATATATCATTACTGACTGGCTGTTCACGTCACAAAATCATTCAATTTAAATAGTAAATGTTTTTTTTGTTTGTTTTTTTAGTAAATTAACAAATACTGCTAGTGGAGTGCAGCAAAAACTAAATTTCTGTAGGAATCGATCAATCGGGATCGCAGGTTATCGAATGACAAAAACATACAGTTTGTAAAAAGAACCGAAATATAGGTTTTGCGTCATTTACCGGATTATTTTTGTGTTCTGACATAAAAAAAAAAACAATACTTACAGCTCCAAAAAGCACCGTCTTCAGAAAGACCAGCCGTCAAAATAACCGTTGACATTTAAAAGACTGAGATTCCCGCTTGTACAGTTCATGTCGTACAGTGGTGAACCCTGGTAAAACAATGTTTTGGTAACCTTCAACACACAACAAAGAAAATACACTCTTTTTCGCATGTTTAACAACGCTGAGCCCAATGTTCACAACCGTGTTTATTTTAGAGAATCGACTAGTTTTTAAGGAACCGAAAACGAATCGCTTTGCGGCGTTTTATAGATTCGGATTCGTTCGAAACAACTCTTCGCGAATCTTCGAAACGTTTATGAATCCTTTGCTTCGGAGCTGATCGAACTATAACACGTGATCATGGAGGCCAGTTCGTTACTGCTCGTTACTGTTACGTTACAGAAACGTTCTGAAATGTTTTGATAGTAGAGTAGTTGATTTCAAGTGAACCCTTGAACCAGTCAGTTTATTAGCAATTTAAATTAATAAAAGTTGAGTAAAAGTTTAAATAATATTCTTTAAAAAGAAATAAGGGCTACAAAGTGATAAAATACTACTAAAGTTAATTACTATTTTAATTTTGTGTTCTCATTGTATTGATATTGATATCTTCAGCATAGCAACAAGACATGCTTCTCCCACCACAAATTTTATGTGCTCTTTAGTGAAAACAAGATTCTTTTATTGTGAACTGTACGTATTTAACCAGCAAGCCAGGAAAGGCTATTTGGTACTATACTAGTAACATGTAAGCTATCCAACTTACTAATCAGTAGACAATACATAAAATATAAGGATATACACAACTGACTTATGGTGTTTCATTGATCACTGTTAATTTATGAGGTTATAATTCATAACCATTCACCAAGTAATAATTTTACTTTTTTTAAAGCTGGCAAAAGATCCAGTCCCAGAACTGAGTGTCTTAAAGATGGCAGCCTCCATCACTTCCGGTGGAGTCTGCGCAAACCGACCAGATGACACTGAAATGAATGGCATATTTTAAAGCTCCTTGTCTGCAGTAAATATAATAACTCTTTGGCCCTGCTCTGACTCCAGCCTGCTACGCTCCAGCAGCATGTAACTTAATGTGCTCTATGTAAATTATTAAAGACTGATGGGACTTGCTGTAGAACTCACTCTCCAGCAGAGCAATCCATCCATACACACTCCAGAACCTCATAATAATAGAAGCAGTTCACAGTCACCATATCTTACACTGTCAGACCGACTCTCACGGTCACTGTCTAATGAACTGTGCTGTGTTTCCTCCCTAAAGTAGGATACAAACTCATGTAGTTTCATTATCTAATTCTAGAAGGTGCTGGTTAGCCGTGCTGTATGATATTTAAACAGATCAGCCGAATGATTTCAGTCCCCCTCCCCCTTTAGTCTATCTCCATTTGCAGCATGGTGCCTCAATACTAATTAAATGGGTTTGATGGAGTCCAATACGTCAACATCTAAAATCAATGAAATAAAGTCAGGCCTTTGGCCAGAGGGGTCGAGCCGCTGCGCCTGGATTCTTTCCACATGATTGCGAATTCCTTCAGATTGGAAAAACAAACTGCAAACCTGAAGTTACACAGTATGTGTATGCTTCTACTATTTCAGGGATTTTTACATGTGTTAGTGCAATGTTGATATCTAGAATCAACTTGAAAGAAATCAAACTAATGCGCTATAGTAGATCTAAAGTTCATTCCATTTACTGCATCGTTTTTTTATTCCTTTACGTATCTGTGTTTTTTTCAGGTACACATAAACACATGGTGCTTTAGAAAATTGGCAATGTAATAACCTACATAGAGTCCTGTAGAGTGTCAGCTGGGTTTTATGAATGTCAAATGGGTGTAGCGGACTGGCTCTATGATTGGATTTATTATTATTGAGGCAGCAGTAGAGTCTTCCGGGCTGTGGCAGATGTCCAAGTCATCCTGTTTCTGTGCCTGCAGAGCTCTCCTTTGGCAAAGTGGGATGCTTTTGGCCAGCTAGCGCTATATATTTGACTGGAGAAAACTCAGGCTGCATGACAGAGCAAGAATTCCTTGGATGCATTAAGAAAATTTACAGTGCTTCCGGTGCTTAATTTAAACGTAAAAATACTGTGGAGTGCCAGAGGAAAGATGCATGCTATTACAGTTTTGTGTATTGAATTATGAAGCTTTGATAAGTCTAACAACTGTTATTGTACAAACTGTGGCTAAAGATTAGGTACTAAAATTACTAATATTAAAACTGAAATAAATAAATTAGAGCTAAATAAAAATATTTAAAAAAAACTAATAAAAATAACAAAAACATAAAATTACTAAAAATTGAAAATATAAGTTAGGTCCCACTTTATATTAGGTGGCCTTAACTACTATGTACTTTCATTCATTTGGTACAATGCACTTACGGTGTATATACATGTTTTTACATTGTACTTATATTTTAAAAAATACTTGCATGTAATTACATCTGTAATTAATTCCTGTAATAACATTTATAGTTGCACCGTTGACTCATCCCTTACACCTTAACCCACCCTTAAACCTACTCATACCACCAAACCTGTCCCTAACCTTACCCGTATCCCACCTCAATAGCAGCAAGTATTATGCAATACAATATGAACAAAATAGGTACACTGTACTTATTTTTAATTTAAGTACATAGTAGTTAAGGCCACCTAATATAAAGTGGGACCATAAGTTATTTATTAAATAAAAACAAAATATTAAAAAACAAAACAAAATGAAAAACTCTTACCTTAAAAACCTTTTAAAACATAAAAAAGCTATCTGAAATAAAATGTCAGCTAATAAAATAAGTTGAACTACTAAAATGACTAAAACTGAAATCAAAATAGAGTAAAATACAAATTAAAAAAAAAAATTGACAAAACACACATGACAAAATTACTAAAACTGAAACTAAAAATAAAACAAAAATTGAAAATATAAAAGCTATCAAAATATGAATAAATACTATAGAAATAATGGTAAAAACTGTCTCATTTCAAAGGCTGCACCCCCAGAGGTTGCATTTGTCGGCCCCATATATATCATCAAGAATGGGTGCAGCCTTCAAAATGAGAGACAGTAAATATAAACCACCCAAATCAACTTTACAACTGCCTAGAAGCTGCCTAGTTACCTTCCAGAGTGCTCTAGCAACTGCCTAGCAACTGCCCAGAGCACTTTATGCAACTTTTCCTTTACAGTTCTCAAGTTAGGTCTTGACTAAGACTTTCTCTCATTACAAAACCCCATTGCCAGACTGTTTATGCAAAGCATATTCTAGAAATATATGCCAGTCTGTTGTCAGCAAGCCTCGATGAAATTTTATCGCGTTTTGTGCTCTCAAATTCAGTTGAGTGCTGTCTGTGCTTCTCTATATCATCAAATCTTATTGCAGTAGACAGAACATCCACTGAGCATCGTTTGTTTGTCCAGCTGCGATGCCACAATAGTGATGCCGCCGGAATGACAAGCACCATAAACCTGATACAATACAGCCGGCTCCATCATTCATCTCTGTGAGGAATGCTGCATATGTTATCAGATTACAGTACATCACAGATGGATTGCTTTGGAAACTAGATGTGTATCCTGGTTTTGCATTTGCAAGGTTGTGGATGTTAAAGATTGGAGAATTTATGATGATGTTATTGATAATTAAACAGATACGTCTTATTTTCTTAATTAGATTGAATTGTGGTGAACATCATGTTCACTCTGCAGCACAGATTATGTAGCATTTCTGTACATCACTTGCTCACCAATGGATCTTCTGCAGTGAATGGGTGCCGTCAGAATGAGAGTCCAAACAGCTGATAAAAACATCACAATAATCCACAAGTAATCCACACCACTCCAGTCCATCAGTTAATGTCTTCTGAAGACTGGTGTGTATTACTTGTGGATTATTGTGATGTTTTATCAATGACTGGACTTTTCATTCACTGCAGAGGATCCATTGCTGAGCAAGTGATGGAATGCTCAATTTTTCCAAATCTGTTCCGATGAAGAAACGAACTCATCTACATCTTGGACGGCCTGAGAGGGAATAAATTTTCATTTTTGAATGAACTATTTATATGTAAATCAAGGTGCTACTGTATAGACAGACTTTTTTCTTCAGATTTTTATGCAGATCTTGTTTTCTTACTTGATTCCTTTCGGACTGATTTCAAATCATGCAATGTCCAATAGCAATCCAGCAGCATTCCTTCAGGATTTCTTGACCAGATCCCTTCCTGTTTCAGATTCAGGTCCCAGTCTCTGGGCTCAAATTGGCATTTCTTCAAATTTCTGCACTCTGGTGTAGAAAATAACCATATCAACAGACTGTGCACTGTGACCGCAAACCCAGCAGACTCAAATGGCACAGGCAGGTGTGAAAATCCACAGATGAAGTCAGCTTCAGACTGAAAAGAAAGTTCTAAGTTCAGTCCACACTGAATAAGTCAAGTGTTTGTGTGGGTTTGGAGGTAAAGCAAGCGCTGTGATGGATTCTGGTGGGGTTTTGAATCTAGTACAGTCTTTATGTTATTCAAACTGTTATTCAGTGACTGGGTCATGTTCAAGGTTGATTAACAAAATTAAATAAAAGCTTTGAGTTGAGGATGCATTAAATTGAACAGAAGTGACAGTAAAGAGTTACAAAAGATTCTGTTTCAAATAAATGCTGTTCTTTTGAAAGAATGCTAAATGAAACATATCATAACAGCACTGAAGATGTGACACTAAAGACTGGAGAAATGATACTGAAAATTCAGCTTTGTATGACAGGAATAAATTACATTTTTACGTGTTCAATTAAAAAAACTGCTATTTTATATTTTAGTAATATTTCACAATATTACTGCCTTGATGAGCATAAGAAACTTCTTTCAAAACATTTAAAAAAAATCTTAAACCTTTGATTGCTAGTGTACCTAGAGATACACTGTGTTATCTTGTAAGGGTATCCGAAATGTATATGGCACTTCAAGGATGTGTAGCATACTTTGGACCCAGATTTCATTAAGAAGTGGCCTTGCTCACAATCATGATTCAGTTTTAAACTGTTATTGGTGTTACATGGAGAGCAGCTGTGTGTATATGAATGTTTTGGACACGCAAGGTCAGCAGAGGGAGCTGTTGTAATGTCCACTGACT
Organism: Tor tambroides; assembly: GCA_021397915.2. Taxonomy (NCBI): domain Eukaryota; kingdom Metazoa; phylum Chordata; class Actinopteri; order Cypriniformes; family Cyprinidae; genus Tor; species Tor tambroides. The sequence continues at coordinate 93,329 of JAFVLL020025433.1, read as the reverse complement.
GTCCCAAAACCTGAGACATTATAGGCTTGTCCTGATACAATACAAAGACTGTTCCAGATTTACTTTAGCATTCATTGAATCTTCATGAAGAAAGCAATCCCAGAATGCAGTTCTGTGGAAAAAAAAGTGGGCAAAGAAATGAGAAATGTTGATTATATCTCCCACTTTCTCAGTATTTGGTGTGCTTTGGTATATTACTTGCTGTATGCAATATTATTAGAGTATTTTGCCTTTTGTCTAGCAACATGCTAATGCCAGACTTTATTGTGCTGTCTGTGTAGACAGCAGACAGCGAGGGTTTGGAAAAGAGCCAGAGTGTTTTATTAGCACAGATCAGGCCTGGCCCTGGGCTTGTTTCTTTGCTCTGAATATGCTGAGTATGTCGTCTGCTCTTAAGGCTGAGTGTTTTGACAGCTAAATTCAGGTTCAAAACAGAACAGGTGCTGCCATCTACTGTTTAGAAATATACACACATCTCAGTGCATACATGGCAAACACATTGCGTTTATAATCAGCATCTTTTTCTTTTATTAGTAAAATAAATTATTTAAAAACTAAAATATAAACATCCATATTGAAATACAAAAATCTTGTCTTTAAAACAAGATTGACTGAACTTCACTAGAGAAGCTTTTTTAGAGAAGATTTTGATTTCTTTGAGTGACATTTTTGGTTGTCCTGTCTTATTTTACAATGCGGAAGTAAGCTATTTTTCTGTGAATAACCGGTTTATTAGCCACAGTAAAGTGCAGTAAACAGTAGAACTATTTGCACTACAAAACAATGTGTTTATGATTACAATAATAAATTAAAATATAATAACAAACACTAAAACAGTTAAAAAAAAAAAAAGAACTGGAATAACACATCCAAATTATAGATGACCACGCCCAATCTTACGTTAATGAGAAGAAAGGTATACTAAAGTACATTCAACTGAATCAAGGCCATTCTACAGTATGAGATCCAGTGGGATTGTAAAAATGATCATATTGCTCGGGGTCAACAAGGCCTACATAAAAACCTTCAATTTTTAGGTTTTATGCATTTTTTAATGCAACTTTTATGCATCATTAAGCATAAACCCCACCAAATTTGTTTTATTTCTCATATGCCAACAGGCTTTTGCATCAGTAACTTTACTTACGTGTTGGCGCAGGGTTTCATGATGCCGGCCAAACTAAATAAGCACTAGGCTTTAGGTTTCTCTGACGGGAACCCTGAGAAGTCGATAATGAACATCATGCATAGCACATAGTCCTTTCAAAGTCTTTGCATTCTCACAGACACATTTATCTTCGTGTGTGTGTGTGTGACCTTCAGTAACCCGTCTGCTCTCAGTTGAGTTTCCACTGGTTGGGAAGGTGTCTGTACAAAGTTTGCGTCACAGAAAGAAATAATTTCCATACTAATGAATGTCACCCTATTCAGTCTTCCAAGGCTCCGCTGACAGTGTTCAGGGTCACTCGGCCCGCTGAATCCTGAACGCTCCTGTAAATGTTACATTCGGTGCGCTGACATTATGACAAATGACAAAACACATAATGTGGGTGAAAGGCTATCGTTTAATTGAACAAACACTCCTGTTGGTCCGGATGGGACTTGATCCGAGTTACATCACTGGACTCAGTCAGGGACGAGTATGTGCAGCGATACACAGACAAGAATCCACACATGTCACAGGCAGCTGCTGATGTAAATGTCCATGTAATAAATATATGTGCTTTTTCATAATTGTGAGGCCAAGCATTAAATTATGAAAAAGGAGGAAAATGTCTCTTTTTATATATATTTTTATTTCATATGTACGTTTTTTCCTCATCAGCAAAAGACGTCTTCACAATCCTACAGAAGTGCAAGAAAGAGTAAAATTAGTAATAAAAAGATTACATATGGCATATCAGTTGAACTGCATATTAATGCACCAAGTTGCTTTAAGTCAGGGTTATTATTGTTAATGAAAACTTATATAAAATATACCCCCCCCCCCAAAAAAAATATATATATATAAAAAAATCTTTTTTTTAGCTAGTTGTCAAAGTAACATTTGTCATTTCTTTTTTAAATTACTAAAATAACTAAACCTAATACAAAATAAAAAAAATCATAAATAATATATAGGCATATTTAAAAAATTAAAAATGACAAAAAATTTAAAGTAGTGAAGTGAAACTACACTAATAAAATCTAATTAAACATTAACAAAAACTGTAATAGTATATTAATGATTCTAAATACTGCTTTGAGCCATTAAAATGCTTAATGAACATGTTTCTACTTAGAATTATTAATAATACAATTAACTATTTACACCCTTAATCACTTTAAAATGGGAGGAAAAAATACATGGATAAAAATGACCAAACAAATAAATAAAATAAAACTAAACTGAAAGTGAAACCAGAAACTATAAAAATAAAATCTAATTAAAAATATGAAAAAAAACCAATAGTATATCAGAAATACTAAAATAACATTGCTTTAACCCATTAACATGGTTAATAAACTATATTCCTTGGCAGAATATGTTTATTCTACTTATTATTAATTTTGAAATTAACTATTTATAAAATTAACTATTTTACAATGGGAGAAAAATATAAAATAATTATAAATAATAAAAATAAAAAATAGTGACACTACACATTTGTTCTACAAATGTGTAAATAATAAAAAAAAAAAAAAATTAGAATAGACAATTCTTTCACCAACAAACAGGATATCAACTTTCTGCATTAATATAGGATTCAACTGATATTTGGTTGCTGCATGTGTGTTTTCTAATAGCTTTGAAAGTGGCTTATCAGAGCTGGAACATTCTGGAATGAGTTCTCACCTTTTGAGAGGGATCCCACATTCTTCTGTTCCTTATTTGGGACTAGAGCGCATGCAGAGAGGAAGAACAAGGAACAGGTGTCAGTCGACCTGAAATAGTTCTAACAATCCAAGCAACACGTTTGACTGTTTTGCTGAGTGTTTTCTGTGGTGAGATCTAGCAGTAGATGTCTGAGGACTCATCGGTGCACAGTCAGGTGGATGTAATTTAGTCTCTCCGGTGGTACATGTACAGAGTCATAACGAGATTAATTTATGGGGAATTGCCACTCGGACACTTCCAGCAGAAGGGGCCGCAATCTCTAAGTTTAGCGTCCCCCATGTAAGGTCAGGCTCGGGGGGGAAGACAGATGTCTTGTCAAGACCCAAATAGAAAGAGAACCAAATCTCTTTTTGGCAATCCAAAGCAAAAACTCAAAACTGTTCTTTTTTGATAATAATAGGAGTTGAACATAAACATGACCAGAGGTGTAAAAAAAAGGTGCAGAGAAAATATATTCAAGTGGAAGTATGTTTTTTTTTTTTTTTTGCAATATCAGTACCAAAGTCTATATTTGTGTCAAAAAATAATAATAAAAACATGTACAAACTGTACAAAATCAGCTATATTAAATATTTCATTCATATATTTGATTTTTTTAAAAATTGTGAGGGTATTGTTAAACATTTACTAATGCCAAAAACAAAACAAAAAGTTTCAAGTCAACAAAGTTAGGGTATAAATGAAATACTGAGTGAAATTTTTCATTTTTGCTTTGGAAATGCAAAAGTCTCACCGAGGCTGTATTTATTTGCTTAAAAATACAGTAAAATCATTATTATCATGAAATATTATTACAATTTAAAATAACTGTTTTCTTTTGTAATCTATTTTAAAATGTCATTTATTCCTGTGATCAAAGTTGAATTTTCAGCATCATTACTCCAGTCTTCAGTGTCACATGATCCTTCAGAAATCCTTCTAATATGCTGATTTGCTGCTCAAGAAACATTTCTGATTATTATCAATGTTGAAAACTGTTGTGCTGAGACATGATGCATTTCAGGATTCTTACATGAATAGAAAGTTTAAAAGAACCGCATTTATTTGAAATAGAACTTTTTGTAACACCATAAATATGACCCTGGACCACAAAACCAGTCTTAAGTGTCAATTTTTCAAAATTGAGATTTATTCATCATCTGAAACCTGAATAAATAAGCTTTCCATTGATGCATGGTTTGTTAGGATCGGACAATATTTGGCCGAGATACAACTATTTGAAAATCTGGAATCTGAGGGTGCAAAAAAATCAAAATATTGAATAAATTTCCTTTAAGGTTGTCCAAATGAAGTTCTTAGCAATGTATATTACTAATCAAAAAAGAAGTTTTGGTATATTTACAGTAGGAAATTTACAAAATATCTTCATGGAACATGATCTTTACTTAATATCCTAATGATTTTTGGCATAAAAGAAAAATAGATCATTTTGACCCATACAATGTATTTTTGGCTATTGCTACAAATATACCCCAGCGACTTAAGACTGGTTTTGTGGTCCAGGGTCACAAATGTCTTTAATGTCCCTTTGGATCAATTTAATGCATCCAATCCATACTGAATAAAAGTATTATTTTCTTTCAAAAAATCCTTACTGACCACAAACTTGTAAACAGCAGTGTAATTCTTAAGTACAGCAATGATGTCAAATTACTCTGGTGCTTTACACCCCTGAACATGTCTAAAAATAGAGACTGACCTGTGTGAATGTGGGTGTTGAACTTATTTCTTATCGGCATCAGCAATCACAGCCTCTGTTGGGAACAAAAGCAAGAACGCAGTTCAGTCCGCTGACTTTCAAAACGTTATGTGTGGATAAATGTCTGTAAAGTTATCACCCAAACAAACACGCGTGTTAACCATCCAGCGACACTCCAGTTTTATCTCAGACATGTGCGAACTCTTGCTCTGTCTGACATGTTCATCTTCTCTGCTTTCAAAAGGCTGTAAATCATTTTACAATAACAATAAACCTGACTCAGTTAAAGACGCATGTGGAGCGATAACTTGACAAACATAAGAACAGGTCCCGGATTGGGTTAAGCATTTGTATTAACATAGCTTAGGTTGGATTACACTGATAATAAATCTCAATAAAGTGATGCTCCATTTGATAAGTCGGCATGGGAATGATTCCAATCTGTTTATAACACACCGGAGATCATCTGAATATCATTACAGTATCATCTGATAGACCTAGACATCTATTTTACATATTTATCTTAAGCTACTTGCCATTCAATGCTCAATATAAGCTCCATGTGTCTGGAATCATTTGTTTTTATCATCACAGTGTTTTGTATCATTTCATGAATCAACATGATTTGATTTTCTCTCGAACATACAGAGATTCTTTCCAGCACCAGCAAAATGTTCTTGATTTCATTCTTAAAATCATCAGTCAAACACGTCTGCATGATGTTAAATCCCTCGAAATGTGGCCTTGACTAAATCTACACTTACAAAGAGCCGATTTAAATGTACATTCTCTGTTTTTTTGCACATAACCCAATATAATATGAAATCCTTTTGAATATTTAAATGGACCGTAACTCAATTCAGTCTTTTTCAACCAATGAAATGCCACAACTTTTCAAGTCAGTCATGATGTGTAGAAAATGATTTCACAGCTATTGCACTCCTAAAGAATAAGTCGAACCCATGAAATATTATGGAGCTGAGCATAGTTAGATAATGCGTTTAGTCTCTATAGACATTTTCATGACTTTTCTAGGCTTTGAAATCACAGTCAAGTGATTTCCATGACCATGAAAAGCTCCCTAAGGTCAGAAACCTTCCTTTAGTTGGTTCAGAATGCTGTCAATCAAGACTGGATGACAAACTCATCATGACTGGAAATACTTTTTTGCATGTTCCAAAGCATATCACTGACACCTTAAAACACACTTGTGTTAGGTCTACGACAGTCACTTACGTTTAACCTCCAGTTTGCAGGTAATCAAGGCCTCTCCGTGCTCGTTCCTGGCCCTGCAGCTGTAGACGCCGCCGTCAAAGTTGCCGGGCTTGCGGATCTCTAGGGAGCAGATGCCCTGGTTGTTGATTTGCCTGAACTTGGGGTCGTCACCAATGATCATCTGATTCTTCATCCACTCGATCTTGGGCTGCAAAGAAGTCAGAAAACAATAAAAATGTGACATTTGCAGTCTATAATTGGTGAAAAGATGGACAAAGACACTGGAAAGAGCTATTTCACAATTGTTTTTTCACAACATCCAACGTCACACTTGAAAAAATGAAGGTTCTTTATTAGAAGTGATGGTTCTTTTGATTATTAAAATATTCTTCACAATAAGAAAAAAATTGTTTTAAAGGGGTCATATGATGCAATTTCAAGTTTTCCTTTCTCTTTGGAGTGTTACAAGCTGTTTGTGCATAGATTAGATCCCTGAAGTTGCAAAGACTAAAGTCTCAAAACCAAAGAGATATTCTTTATCAAAGTTAAGACTCTGCCATGCCCCCCTAAAACAGCTCATTTAAACACGCCCCCACATGTCTACGTCACGGTATAGGAAGATTTGCACAACGCCGGCCAAATGTATACGCAAAAAAAGAGGGCGAGATTTTTATTCTCGCTGTAGTATTGTTGCTGCCGCCGGTGCCATGTCCTGGAAACACTGTGTTTCGTTGTGAAAGCAAAAGTACTTTGTTTGGGCTTCCAAAAGAGGACACAACTAGATCAATCAGTGGTTAAGTTGTATTTACAACACTGTTCCAGAACAGTTCAACCCAAATATTAGAGTGTGTGCAGCGCATTTTACGGAGGACTATTTCCT
>JAFVLL020025433.1:0-76557 GCA_021397915.2 Tor tambroides | reverse complement strand
TGGCTCGCACAAAGGCTGTTTCTATAAAGTGGGGCAATTCCAACTTTGCAAGGACAGTCTGACGCTTCTGACTCACAGCCTGTAAGTACGTTTTCATATTTAAAGAATTTGCCACTAACGATTCAAACGCGAGTTTTGAGCAGTGTAGAGTAGTGCTTGTTGCTTGTCGTTTCTCCGATCACAAATGCAGACATGGTAATGTTTGCGCGATGCAACGCGACACGTAAAAAGATAGTACAAGTCATTATAATCAGTAATTATGTCCCCACTGGATGCAACAAATGCCTTGTTTATAATGGGTTTTATTGTTTTTGTGTCGTCGTGCCGGGACACGGCATCACAATACGGTGAGGGGCGTAACATTTCAGTCACACGCTTGAGGTATTCGGCCAATCACAACACACTGGATAGCTGGCCAATTAGAGCACACCTCGCTTCTCAGAACGATGAGCTTTGTAAAAATCAACGCCTATCAGAAAGGCGGAGCACAGAGGAGCAACCACATAAACACATCGCATTACACCAAATACACAAAATAATGCTCTTTTCAGCAACGTCATATGACCCCTTTAAGAACTGTTCACTGAAAGGTTCTTTAGGGAAACTAAAAAATGGTTCTTCTATGGTATCGCTGCAAAAAACTCTTTTGGAACATTTTCACATTTTTTGTGGAAGAGCATAATATGGAAATATTTCATATATGTACTGATAATAAAAACTAGGCATCCCAGATAAACTGCTAATGGTACACTTTCCAATTGTGCTAAAAGTTACAATATAACAACATAACATGCATCACGTCACATTTCCTTCTAAATTTAGCAGCCACTGGGTTTTTATTTACCCACCAAAGCCATTTTTACATGCATTTGGCACTTGGAGAGTGTTCATTTTGGACATTTTCACTCGTGCATCCGTCTGATCCCAGTGTCATGGCCTCCACATATCGGTGTTTGGAAGCTCATCCCGACATGGTGATGTAGGAATCCCACTTATCCAGCTCACGCTGTCCCCCGTCTAGTTATCTTTCCCCTCTAGGAGCTGCACTATCTCTGATGGCATGTTAGTGGCAGATTCCTACACTAAACTGTTGAACAGCTCTTGATGGATTAAGTGTTGATTTTGTGACAGGCTTCATTACAAAATACCCATCAACACCATCTTTATAATAATTCAATACATTACTGAACATTACTGCATAAGGCTGGACTGCTAATGAAGATTAACGGATATAGGAGTCAGATGATGTTTACACCTGAAGTGATTCAGGTGATCTGATCCGTTTTGCAATAAGATCTCTCAAATCACATTCAAATGTAGTCAGAAATGCATGTAACTAAATTGCATTTGTAGTGTAAACACTAATGAATTTTTCTGGGAAATCCACAGACTAACCTATCAAACAAACAGTGCACTAAAACAAGGGTTATTAAACTTTATCATTTGCATGCAGCTTAAAAACCATCTGATTGTAAAAATGCATACAAACAGCATGCAGCACATGCACTAAATGAGACGGACATCTCTGGCATGTTGAGCTTGTGCATTAAAGTTGAATTCATTCAGATAAAATAATTACGAGCCTTCTACCTGAATTATCTCAAAACTTATTTTTTAGTAAAACATAACCAAGAAAAACAGTTTTTAAAATGTTTTTCTTGGTTATGTGAAAGCTAGAGACAACATTAAGGGAATGTTCCATTTTAGAATTTTGCAAACACTATGAGAATGTTACTTTTGTGCATTTTTGTGAAACTTAACGTGCATTATATTAACCCCTTACAACTGCGGTTTTTATTTTTTGCAATGGATTAATTCCATTAGTTAGATTTATTAAATCTAACTTCCAAAGTACAGACTGTATTAACCCTTATGTTGGTTTGTGCTATCACACTTTTTTATGTAATATGAGCCCCTAGTGTTTGTTTGTTTCGTTTTCTTTTCTGTACATTTGAAGTGTTGTTACAGACACGGTATGTACATGTGTCAGTCTTGCAAGTGTTTCAAGAAAAAGTAATAAAAATAATATTACAAAAAACCATTTGAAACTAACAAGTACTAACAATGTTAAAAAATGTTAGACAAACGTCCAACTAGAATATTTCAGAAAAACATTCCATAAACAATGTATAAATAACGTTTTTGTGCTAACGTTTTGAGAATGTTATTTCAGAAAAAATGAACAATCTATTAATGTTACTGGAACAATGTTTGTTCATAACCTTGCCAGCACACTGGTTCTGCTTATGGCTGCATGATAAACCATGTACCTTAGGGAATCCCCTAACGGAGCAAAGCAGCTTGGTGTTATAGCCAACAGTAGTGCTGCGGTCTGCCAGGGGGGTGGTGAATTTGGGTGCCTCGGTGAAGTCATGTTCCTTGTACTCTGGAGGCTTGTAGTCAATGCCTATAAAAACACATCATGAAGATCTGTGAAGTAAGAATAACAAGAATAGACACTGGATGCCTGAAAAACACTGCAAGATTTTTACAAGACTTGAAAGAACCTCTATGCAAATATTTGTAAACTGAATGCAAGTCACATTGGAAAAAAGCGTCTTTTAAAATATTAATAAAAAATATAATAGTACATAAATAATACTAAAATGATTATATATATATATATATATATATATATACAGTGTGTGCATATATATATATATATATATATATATATAATTGCACATCACACTTGTGTGTATGAGTGTGTTTGTGTGCTCTGATCAAATGTCAAATATTACAAAATGCAGAAAAGCTGGTTCACCTGTCTTCTGGATGGTGGCTGAGGTCTTTGTAACAGTGGCTTCTTCACTGATTCCACGCTTGTTCTCAGAGAAGGCCCTGAAGATGTAGGTGTTCCCCATGATCAGGTCTGAAACAGTGGCATTCATTCTGTGATAATGCTCCAGTACTGTGAACCAGTCCTGTGGAGAGACAGCAGCACAGGTCCATATACTCCAGGCATGACTACTGACAGCATACAACTGAGTTAATTAGATCATTTTGCTCACTAGAGCCACTGAAAGGAACGGCATGAATAAACAGTTTTCAGAACAGTTTTATGAACACACCCCATACCCCAGTCAACCACTGATACAATAAACACAATCCCGCCCCCAACTCACACCACTGGTTGAGTCAGTGTTGTTGTGGAGGACTAGATGGGTTGCTAAAAAACTTAAAATGTGAGAAAATGAAACTATGAATGGCACAGTTATAGTTATAGTCTCTGCATCTTGAGCTTGGATAGTAAAAAGTATTTTAACACCAAGAAACACTTAGGGGCTGTTCACACAGTGCATTACAATGCACTAATTTTCCCTTGTTTTTCTATGTAAACACGGGCTAGACAGACGTGTATGACCGTTGCGCTCGCGTCTCATGTCTTTCGCAGTATCTTGCACGTGAGCACCGCGTTTTTAAGATGCCGCATCAAGTTAAAAGAATTTAAAGGGGTGGTTGATTGCGATTTCACTTTTTTAACGTTAGTGTAATGTTGCTGTTTGAGCATAAACAATATCTGCAAAGTGGCAGCGCTGAAAGTTCAATGTAAACAGAGATATCGTCTTTTAAAATTCTGGTAGTTTAAAGCTCGTAGGGACTACAACAAGTTACTTCCCGGGTCCGATACGTCACGAACCCAGATAAACCCCGCCCTGGGAACACGCAACGAAGGGGGCGAGGCCATGCTGCACTGCTTTAGAGAAGAGGAAGAGAAAACTAGGGGTGGACGTAAAAATCTATTCATATATGAATTGTGATTCTTTCTTCTAACGATTCTAATAGAGACACAGCTTTCAAAATCAAAGTTCTAAAGCAGCGATTCTCAATCCTGTTCCTCGCGTTGCCCCGCTCTGCATCTCTCTCTCGCGCGCGTGTGCGGTTGCCGTACTGTATTAAAGCTTTAATCATGATAAAACAGAAGCAGTAGCATTTACAAATAACAGCGTATCTAAAAGTATGAGACAACAACAAAAAAACACACCATTAAGAGCTGTGCTTGCACAGGTTCTGCGCGATCCTCTTCACTAATATCCTCTGTGTCTCAATCAGGCTCAGATTGATAAGAAATATAGACGACGCCATTATTTACAATACAGCCGGAGCACATGCCGCTGAGGTGAGGGGCGGGACGTTCAGACGCGCACTAGAAGCGGTTTAGCCAATCACAACACACTGGGGCACCTAACCAATTGCATATTTCTGAGGGAGGGACTTCATAAAACCAGGAAATGATCAGCGCGTTTATCAGAGAAGGGACAGAGTGGTGTGGTAAATTATGTGGAAAAATAATGCGTTTTTTTTAAAAACGAAGCATTAACACATGTTAGACTGCACCCCATAAACACAATCAAGCCTAGAAAAAAAAACAGTCAACCACCCCTTTAAACTTTTACATGCAGCACTGCTCATCAATGTCAGTTCCAAAACAGTGGACCAATCGGAAGACCCCAGAGGCGGGACAAGCATTCCTGAGAGCTGTGTCTTGCGTTTTTAGACGCAAATACGTCTTCTGTGTGAACGGCTCCTTAAGCTTTAATATGGCATGGCATTTACATGGTACTTCAAGGCATTTTCAAGAATACCATGTAAATCGTGGCATGATGTCCAAACAAACTTGGCACTGTCATGGTGAATGTCTATTGCAATGTTACCATGTCCAAAAAAAAAAACATGGTAAAACCATGGTATTTTGTTCTAAATGTCATAATTTTTGAAAGAGCCTCTACCCCTGTTTTTTTGTCAGCCTTCTGGATGGTGTATCCAGTGATTGTTGTGTTTCCATTATCCTTGGGTTCAGTCCATTCCAGAGCAACATTGAAACCCCAGGTGTCCACGATCTTGACGCTGGCTGGAGGTCCAGGCAACTCTGGTGAAAAGGTCAACAAGTAAATGAATTTTTTTTCTTAAAAAACTCATAAACTAATATAAACCACCGTCCACGATGTGTACGAAAACTTACCAACAATCTGCAGAGTCAACTGAGCTTTGTCCTCAAAGCTGTCCACTTTCACACACATCTCATACACGCCGGAGTCGGCTCTCTCAGCAGCACGGATGAAGAAGATGCTGTCCTTGTCGCTGTTGCGGATGTTCACCTTTTTAGTATCCAGAGGCTGGCCATCCTTTGTCCATGACACAACAGGTTGTGGCTTGCCCTGCAGGTAAGAAAATAAGACAGGTTTAGCTGCAAATGAATGAACAAAATCAACTTTTACCAGATATATTCATTGAAAACAGATTTAGAATTGACTAATTGGTCTTCTTCTTCTTGCATTTTTTTTTTTTTGTACAATTAAATCCTTTCCTTGTGGCAAAGAAGTTTAAATAATTGTATTCAATGTGCACTTAAAATATATTTCCAAATCTTAAAGTATATTTTAAAAAACTTGTACTTGCAGATTATGTAATATTAATGAAATAAAAGCCTAATTAATTATACTTAAAGAGAAAACATTCCTCACTGTTTCGTAACACACTTAAGTGCACTTTTACAAGGTACACTTTGTAATAATGTCAAACTAAAAGTTTTACTTTAAACTATGTTTTAAACCATTGTTTTAAAATCTTTTGTCATGCACTTACATACACTTATTTTGATGTGTTGATGAACATACTAAAGAACATGTAAAGTACTAGAATTTAATTTTAACTGTGGTTATTTAATATTACATCTACAGTAAAAATCTTTTAATTTACTAAAATTAAGGTTCCCATAAATGCTTGTCAGTACATTCAGCAGTACACTTTAACCATACTTCAAAGACAATAGAAGTAATTATGAAAAATGTAAGTATGTTAAAAGAGCACCCTAAAGGTCAACTAATTCCATTTAATATCAATTTAAACTGTAAAACTTTTTCATTTAATTGCAAATAATATGCATTGCATTGCATTCGAATCACACTTAAGTACATTCTTTTGAACATATTATTTCCGTTAATCCATAATAAGTACTCTTTCTAAACATATGCTAAATTCTACTTCTTTTTTATTATGGGGTGATTAGTGTTACCAAGCAGTAAATCCTACTCTACATCTTGGCTGTGATGTAAACAAAAGTCTACTGGCTATTTAAAGCAACAACAAAAAATAGTACCAGGCCAGCCTGCAATATCCAATGCAACTTCCTGTTTTAGTAGGAAATAAAACCATGAGTTTAGAACAGCACACTATTTTAATAAGAGTAGCTTGTTAGTATTCTTATTCTAAGTATTCCAAATTTAAGTATTTTTAGTATTTTTATTCCAAATTTAGCCCATGTCCTGTTGAAATTAATAAATGTATGTACATCTGGCAAAAACAAAAATAAGCAAGCGAGAGTTTAGCTACCTTTAAAAGAGCTTGGCTATCCACCTTTTTCTTCCCATAAGAACATTAGTAAATTCTATGGGTCTAACTTCCGGTCTCATCCGCGTCCAGCTATTTTTAACTGTACAAAATAGCTCATTTTGCTGCTTGCTATTGCATATTGATATGTCTTACCATATTATTTCAGTGTATTATCTTAATTATGAAAACACTGCTTTGTAGTGCAAACAGTTTTACCGTTTACTGCACGTTGTTATTCTTCTCGTCATTTCCCTATAGCGGCAAATGAACCGTAAGTCTCGCCCATAGACTTACGTCCGCATTAAAGAATAAGGTAGATAATCATGCATTTTCAGTAACCTTAACATTTGTCAAGAGATTACATACACTGAAGGGAATAACAAGGTTGACTTTCTCTCCAACATTTTTCACATAACGCTGCCTCAGAAAACGCGGCAGACGAATTTTGGGGCGATCTGTAGGGAGAAAAGATGGTACATATGATTACATTGTACAGTATGCTTTTAAACACTATGAGCAGGGTTAAATCTTCACTGAGATTATACAGAACTACATCTTCCTTGTGCACATGCCCAATTGTGCAAAGACAGAACAACTTTTTCTTATTTTATTGGCTCATGAAAACAAACCTATTCAATTTTCATTTTATTGTCAGTCATCTCAAAAATATTGAGGAAAAATTCTAGCCTTAGGAGAAGGAAAACCTTTGCTTATTTCATCCCAGTTAACAAAAATATATAAAAATATAAAGAATGTTTTTCTAACATTCTCATTAAGTTATGAAAACTATTTCTGAAAATTCTCTGAACATTCAAAACATCCAATTTTTTAAATTGTTTGAAACTTCTTTTTTGTTATGTGAAAGTAAAGGGAACATTCCATTTGAAATTTTGCAACATTTTGGGAATGTTACTTTTGAATGTTCTCTGAACATTCTCACACAAGCAAGCAGTAACATTTAAAAAACGTTACAATAGCATCCAACTAAAATGCTACAGAAATACACATTCCATGAACAATGTACAGGTATAAATAAATAAAAGTTTTTGTGCTAATGTTTTAAGTGAAAGTGAAAGTGGCATGTGGCCAAGTATGGTTACCCATACTCAGAATTTGTGCTCTGCATTTAACTAGGGCTGGCTCGATACCACTTTTTCAGAACCGATCCCAAAAATCCTGAGTATCTGCCGATACCGATACCGATATCGATCCGATACCAGTGCAGTTTTTTTTCCGTGTAGAGTTTCTATACCTCAGTGTGTGTTGACCTGATCATCACTCTTTTGTGTTTTACACACAATCTACTAAATATAGACAACTTCATTATAAAGAAAAATAACAAACGAAAAATATAATCTATGACAAAAATGCTATCATAAACTAGGTTAGTGGACAATACGGTAGGAAAATTTACTCTAGAAAAATGAATCATGAGATTTATAAAATCTAATTTTATAAAATCTAAACTTTTAGTGAAAAAAACAAACAAAAAAAAAAAACATTATTTAGTGGGGAACAAATAAAAGTGAATAAGTGTAGGACTAAATCTGGTAAAATGTTACACATTGCTCTTTGTATTGTTGTAAAATACATTCATGAAAAAAGTAATATATTTATATAGAAATATATATTATAAATTAAAAGACATTTCTTTTAAATGTATAGCACAGTAATGAGGCAGCAACATATGATAGATAAGACGAACAAGACAGGCTATTAATAATTTTTCATTGCGCAAGAGTATTATAATACGAAAGGCTCCAATACAGAGCGGCACAAAGCGCGTATGTGCATCCCGTGCACAGAATGATGCACTTGAAGCAATACCGAATCACAGCGCGCAGGCATAGGCGCTCCGCAAGAAGTTGTTCCAAGCACAAAGTGAGGAGATAATAATGTGCAGTGTATTAAATCTGTGCGTCAGTTTATTGAGCCTTTTTAAATTTCAGTTACTGTGCTCGTGAAGAACAATTCATAGTGCTCTCTACACCAGTGTTGTGATCTAACAGACGCGGTAGAAATTAACATGATTTAGAAACAGCAAACTCCAGCAAGATAAAGTACTTTTATGCAAAATCATTTATCTTTATTTACAGATCAAGTATATTAGGAACATTTAATAATCTTGGAGAGAGTTTCATCGTTTTGACTGTAGGAACCGAACGCGACACGCAGTTTGAACGCTGAATGGAGAATGAGAGACAGCCGCAGCGGAGCTTAGAGTTATGTTAACTTGACTTAGGTAAATATTCATCTGTATGGAACGGCTTCAGAACACTTGAAATATAGTGCGCAAAAACTTTATTGTCCTTTATAATTTTTTTCTTTTTGTGGCTTTCTTGGGGATTAACAAAAACAGAATAGTACACACAGAATATCAGATTTGGATCGGCCTCGTCTGACCAGTACTGAATATTGGATCGGCGCACCCATACATTTAACCCATCCAAAGTGCACACGCACAGCAGTGAACACACACACCCGGAGCAGTGGGCAGCCATTTATGCTGCAGCGCCTGGGAAGCAGTTGGGGGTTCGGTGCCTTGCTCAAGGGTACCTCAGTCGTGGTATTGAAGGTGGAAGAGAGTGCTGTACATTCACTCCCCCCACCTACAATTCCTGCTGGACCTGAGACTCAAACTCGCAACCTTTGGGTTAGGAGTCCAACTCTCTAACCATTAGACCATGACTTCCCCACGTTAATAATGTTTTGAGAATAACTCAGAACAAACATTCTATTAACATTACTGTAAGAATGTTTGTTTGTAAGAATGCTTTGAGAGAACGTTGCCAGAATGTTAGCTAAAGTTCTGAGAACGTTTCTTGTTAGCTAGGATAGCACTATTTATTGAACCAGAAAACTGACTTGCTAACCTTAACGTGACCCTGGCTTCCAGAGCGCAAGCTAACTGTAATTTCATCTTTAGCTGCAGTCAGCCTATTTCATCTTATGTTGGTTAACGGTCTACAGCAAAAAACTAGCAAAGTCCTTTGCAAAACCATAGGCAGATCCCAGAAGTTAAACACAGAAGGAAACAGAAGACTAAAAACATTATGAGGAGTCATTTACGCTAACACACCCTGAGCTAGCCAACATGCTAACGGTAGCTCTGTTGGACTCATCACAGCTTTAAATAGATCAGTCCTATTAAACGCCTGCCACTAATAACTTATGATGGAGTGCTTTAGTCACATTAAAACTGCTGCATTACAAATAATTCCAAAGGCTGCATCTCAGAGTTGCAGTTTAGCATTCATTTCTAATGGATGCTACAAAATATGATATATTTTTTTAGTACATTGCCTAAATGGAATTAAAAGCTTTTGCATTTCAGTCTGCATTTTAATCAGCAAAGCAATGCATTTAAAAGGTGAACTGAAGCATTAGCCGGATGCTAACTCTCTTACAAGCTACAGCATGCCTCTAAATAAACATAGCATCTCTAGCGAGCTAAAAAGTCTCCTGGGGTAACCTTAGATGCTACTTGACTCCTTATGCAGTGCGAGAACATTTGGGAAATGTACCCACCCTCCGACTCGACCCATTCACACATGTCGCCATCGCTCTTAAAGGAAGTAGCTTGACATTGGTCCAGGCGGCTAGCTGTCAATGGCTTTGAAGCCATGTAAAACCTTCTCCATGTAATCCTTGTTAATGCACAGCACTTAACAACTAACTATTTTCCAAGGATATGCAACAGAGGATTTTCTTATTGGAAAAGACAATTCATGACATGCATTGGAGGGAATGTAGAAAGAAGACCTTTAATCGGAGATCTGCCAAAATTTCCCTCCTCCTCTTTTGCGTAGACCGGATTCAAGTTACATTCCAATCCCGCTTGACTTTCCATTCTACATTTATGATTTATTTCTTTAGACGCCGGACACCCTTGGAGTATGTAAAGTGACTGCAAGCATTCGTACACGAAAACTAGTTTACATAACGGCTGCGATAATGTGGCCGAATGTGACATAATTGGACAATCTCTAAGGCATCGAAAGCTACTTTAAAAATGTACTACTAAAATTATTTATTTTTTGATTGTTTTTTATTATCTATATTTATTTTTTGTATTTATTTATTTTAATAATGTCATCCCAATAATTTGTTGGTAAGGGTTTGTGGCTGAAAAGCCAATATAAAAACTTTGAGAAAAAAAGAACTACTAAAAACTGTCTAAGTCATGCAACAACAAAGATTTCTTTCAAAAATATATTTTTTCTGGTGTTTTTGCCGCCGCTGTCTGATCTGAGAGGGTTTGTAAGGTAACACCTCTTCGCGCTGAAGCTAGACGCTTGTCAGGTAGATTTATTTAGATTTATTTTTTCACAACTGGCAACCTCTCAGAGCCAATTAGGGGGCCCTGTAGAACAGCATGAGCGGTGGGCTTGACGTGGTACCAGTTTCACCTCTCGAGATAGCTCTGAGGTCTGGGATACTTGAGACTCCAGAGGTGGCCTCCGAACTTTAGAGCAGCAAGAGCTGGGTAACTGTATGTTCCAACTTTTACAGTTATTATGTCTAAGGAAAACTGGCTTAGTTGCAGGGGGAAAGAATGAATTATGAAACACATTCTGAAACTTTTCATCATGGCTCATGAATATTAAATTAATGACACCACGGTTATTTGGCGGCTATATCACTAATGCATAAATCTTGTGGTTTTCTGCTTGGTCATTGTTGTTTTATGTCCCTGGTTGCACTTTTTTTCTGTGGCCAAGCTAAGGAAACTCATAACATGTCATGATTATTTATGAAAAAGGTAGGGGGAACTTAAAGCTACAGTATCTGAGAAGTAAAATGTTGACTTACCCACAACCTCTCTGACCAGAACAGCGTCGGCCAGAGTGGCAGGAGGGCTGCGGCCGCCAGGGTTTACGGCCACCACCCTGATGTTCAGGCGGTCACCGGTGGTCTGGTTCTTAATGATGTAACGGCAGGACACAGTCAGCTCCTCGTTAGCGGCTTTCCAGTCACCAGCTAGGATGGAAAAATGAATAATTAGTTGCAAGAACATCCAATATGATTTGCATCCCAATAACTATCATAAAATTAATTGTTGATTAATTGTACATTGATTGTTAAGCTCTTTGAAAGGCAAAATTTAAATAATAATACTCAATTATAATCATACTTGTAATAGTTTGATTTAAAAAAAAAAAATATATATATATAACCTGCACTGCAACCTTAGGGATTTGCATCCCATTAATGATCATAAAAAATGATTTTTGATTAACTGTGAACACTGATTGTACAGCTTTTGGAATGCCAAATTTTAAATAAAATGCATTAAAAAATAATTATATAAAAACTGATATGAAATATTATTAAAGTATTATTATTTTAAATGAATTTTAAAAATTATTAAATGAATAAATATACATTTTGAAATGCGTTATTTAAATAATACACAAACATATTAAGAACTTTTAATAATTTTATTGCATTCTATTAATAATCATAAAAATTTATTGCTAAATAATTTCACATTAATTGTAAAGCTTTTGGAAAGGTGATATTTAAATAAAATTCGGTATATAAATATTATTACTTTATTATTATTATTTTAAAAAAATGAACAGTTTATGTTTTCCAGAACAAATTGGTAAGTGTGTGCATATACCTTTTTTCAGAACGTAATTGCACTTATAATGGCTGTATCAGCAAGTTTAACTGTATTTACGTATGTGCAACTGACATGAGCGCACCGGCCATGCTCTTCTGCCGTCAGACTTCTGCGTGGCACTTCTAGAAATGCCTCACTCCATATAGGGACACAACTGAGGTGGGTGTACATGTTGCTGTTGACGTACTGGGGACAGGTGCAACTGAGAGCTTTGACCAGCCAATAAAATGTTAATGAACTTTTCGCTGCGTTTAATTTAAGGTACGGTATTGTGAGGTGGCATTTCAAGATGCAAATGTATGCAAGTGCTCTGCAAGCCACCGTAATCAAATGAAAAGACTTTAGATTTTAGGATTAATCCTCATTGTGGGCTTTATTACGCCAGTGTTTG
The DNA here is from genome assembly GCA_021397915.2 of Tor tambroides. Taxonomy (NCBI): domain Eukaryota; kingdom Metazoa; phylum Chordata; class Actinopteri; order Cypriniformes; family Cyprinidae; genus Tor; species Tor tambroides. Next base: position 64,204 of record JAFVLL020025433.1, on the reverse strand, counting down.
CAACTGAATGCAGCTGACTTGCCTTCCAGTCAGACGATGCCTAAACAGGCACCGTTTTTGATCTAAACTTCTAGAACAAAAAGGCCTTTGTGTTATGCTAGATTGGATCTGGACGTGTCTTCATGTCTTCCTACCTCTATATACTATCTAAGAAGGCCTGAATTTTTAAATTGACATCAAACTCACTTCCTTCCTTGCAGATTTCCACAGTGTATCCATCCAGACCAGAGTTTCCAATGGTGGCTGGTGGTCTCCATGAGATAGTGACGGAAGTGTCATTGACATCCTCAACGCCAAGCTCGAGAGGCTCGCTGGTGGGCTCTGGAGAGGAAAACATTTAACATTTCATATTTCATTTAATATTTAATATTTCAAACTAAAATCAGGCATTTCAACTGGAAATGTTTCAACTGGAAATGACACAACGTAGGTGATCTGAAGCGGTTTTGATTCCCCGTGGGTTTACCTGCAGGTGGAGGAGGTGTAGGTGCTTTGATTTCCTCAGCAGGTGGAGCTTCAGCATCAGCTGGTGTTAAATAGGCACATTAATGAAAGCAGCATATAACAGAGCGTCAGGCATTAGTTTTGTCAAAAATGATGGAATAATAGCTCAGGTCAGGTTTTGGCATAATCCGAAATATGATTTCAGCACACATAGTTTCCAAATTCAGCTCCTTCAATATAAAATTGGTGCATTTCTAACATGGCCTTTATTAGAAAAATGCATTGATTAGATCAGAAAGTCAACATGAAATCAGTACTGACACAATGAAGTCGGGTACACTGTTAACTCACTGAACATGCTTTTAAAATGGGTTGCGAACATTTTGTCTTTCATGTTGACTGAATTTTTCAGTACTGTGCAAATGCAGTGCGTCAAATAAATGTACAGTAGCTGTTTACCATTGGCTTACCACTGCTATTACCATTAGCGGGGCCTCAGCAGCGTTTGCAGCGGCTTCTTATGCGATGTGGCCAGCAAATCATTTCTAAATGTTAGTAAAATGTTAGAATGGACCAAATATTTGAGGCTTGATTTGCATGCACAGAATATATTTTTAAAAACAGAAACAAGTACACAATTGATACGTCAAACAATATTTGGTCATTTTGAGATTCCTGGCATTCACAGATAATGGAATCAGGCTGGATGCATGTGCACATTATCTGTTTCAAGTTCATTTTAGAATATTTAACCTTGTATAAACAGTAAGAAATGAAATTATTTAGTGATAGCATATAAACTGTACACATAATAATGAATATCATTTATATCAATCCATTTTGTGAATGTCTGATATTGTTTATGCTATCATTATTTCATTTAATTTAAAGAATATTTCTAAAACCAACAATCACTAAGGAATTCCCCTTAGTTACACACTTACCTTGTGACTGTAAAAGACTGGGTTCACTAATTAAAACATCATAGTTAAATATTTATTATTTTCTTCATGCATTGTGTTAAATCTCTCTGTGGGACTGTAAATAGAGTTGTCTGCATTTGCCACACGCTCTAAATACCTCTGGCTTATAAGGCCTCAGTGGATATAGCTGGCGTTAAAATAATAATTGCACAGGTGGTGAACAGCATGCTTTGCTTTTGTTAGAGAGCAGGACAGACTATCATGTGAATGATCACACATTATAGTGAAAGATTAAGGAATTGGGCTTCTGTAGAAGCTCATGTTAAGATTTATGCCCTGCAGACACTAAAACAATTTTGTTCCTTTTCTTTGACTGCATTTCACCTTGTTAACCACAGTTTCCAAGAAAATATCACCAGTTATTGTTACCACTGTAAATCATAAATTAAAATCTTTTTGCTAGCTGTTAAATTTTTGACACATTACGACATTTTATTTTAGTAAGCACAAGGAGAAATGTACTATAACATAACATTCGATCGCAAAAAGTACCAAAAATGACTATGGTACTACATGGACATGGTGTTCTTGAAAGTACCTTAGAGTAGCATGTTAATGAAATGGTGCATCATGAGTATCTTCATTGCACCTACAGTACTTTTTACTACAGGTAAATAACAGCCATAATATGATATTTTTGTGGAAACTACGGCTATCATGGTATTTTTATTCAAAAAGGCAAACTAAATACATAAATTAATGGAATTAATTTTTTTCCTGGAAATCAAACGCACACTTGAAGTAGAGCTAATGTAGCAGAATAGACGTTGAGTAGGTCAGGGCGACCAGCTGGTATGATCAGTATAGTGTGGAAGCGAGGAGAGGTTAACAGGTGTAAATGCTCACTGGTGTTTTTTTTAAACCATCAGCTGTAGTCAGACGTTTTCCAAGTAGCTACCAAGAGTTCTTGGCTCCAGTAGCAATGCGCTCTGAGTTCTCATGCATTAGGAGGTAATTGTTAAATGGCATAACATGCATGTGTTAATAGTGTCTGTTTGTTGGTTTGCATTTATTATTACAAATGATAGAGTGGATCTTACAGAAGCAGGGTCATATTTCACCAAATCATTGTAAGATAAAAGAAACTATCTTGCATAAAGCAAATGACACTAGTTTGGGTAACATGACAATTAAGCAAATTTTTCTTCTAATTCTTATTACACATAAATGTTCAAAATGAGCCCATCACTGTAATGATTTATTATTTAAATTATAAAGTAGTACTTGAATGTACTTCATAGCAATATTTGCTGTAATCAATGTCATTAATGCTGATTCATCATCATGAATTTATCATTCTTATTATTATTTATGCAAATTATAATTTCTTTTTTTTCTTACAATTTTGGACTTAAATATGACTGATTTTACACTTTTAAGAAAAGCAATGCTCTTTCTTAAAGATATTCACCCATTAAAAGTATCCATTTAGAATGCACTTTTTAAGATCCATGATTTAGTTTGGGGTCTCCGTACACACTCAGTACCTGCAGCGGGTTCGGCTGGTGGGGCTTCAGCAGGAGGTGCCTCCGCCGGGGCTCCTTCAGCCGGGGCTGCCTCCGCTGGAGCGGCTTCGGCTGGGGCAGGTTCGGCGGGGGCTGGTTCAGCGGGGGCGGGCTCAGGTGCGGGAGCGGGCTCGGGCGCTGGTTCGGGTGCGGGTGCGGGTGCCGGTTCCTCCTTCTTGGCGGCCTTAGCCGACTTCTTTATCGGGGCTGGTTTTGCCGGCATGCTTGTCCGCTTTTGGGATCCCTCTGACCTAGTAAGTCCTTCGGCTCAGTCTGAAGATGGGTCACCCCAGATTTATAGCCTAAGGCATGTGGTGCTACTCAACTCCTCCCCCCGAGAGTTTCAAGTGACTAGTGAGGGTGCAGAGCCCTCAGCATCACGCTCACTCAAGCTGTATACATACACTGTACTCACAGTCGAGTGTCACTACCGATAAGAAGTGTGCGAGTACTGAGGGGTGGGGGAGGGGCATTTAACCGATTTTCAGTTGCGGAAAATAAAAAGGTAAACTGCATTTTAATGCTTTATTAAAGACAAGATATAGCCTAAGGTGAGTTCCAAATTGGGTACTTATGCACTATTCTATGATGTTTTGTAGTAAATAGTGTGAGTAGTGTGTTCACACTGAAAATTCCAAAAAGAAAAAGTGCACTTTAAATACCCGGATGATGCACTTGAATAACCAAAAAACCGAAGTGTGGAATGTTGGACACTTCATGCACTCAGCTGTCTCAGCTTTAATTACGTCGCGAAGGGGGAGGGGCTATCAGATGACAGATTAACCTTATATAATTCATACACTATATGGTTGAGCACATAGTGCATAAGAACATAGTGTATAAGCGCATAGTGTATACTGTGTCATTTGGGACACAGTTGTAGATTAGATGTTTTTGTCGCTAAGTATTGGCCCCACAGAAATTGGTGAGGTGGTAACCATAGCAACAGCTACTCCAAAGTTGTATTTATTATTGCAAAATGATACAATGAATCTCACAAAAACAGGGCCATATTTGATCAAAACCATACAATAAAAATACTATAGGTGCATCCCAAATTGCATACTTATGCACTAACGATTCATAGTATAAATAGTGTAAGTAGTGAATTCACACTAAAAATTCCAAAAAGAAAAAGTGCACTTTAAATACCTGGATGATGCACTTAAATAACCGAATATGGTAGGTTACAAATGATAAAAATTATATTTTGCAGAAAATGAAGTACATACTAAACTGATTTAATTCCATAAAGCCTTTATGTTTAAGGTAAGGAACAAAAGTAGTTTAAAATTGAACACTAAACATTTTTACTCTGCATACTTTAACTAAAGCATCTGAAAACATAAGACACGACAAAGAACACAGTTAACGAACGTTGTGGTTTTATTATGACAGATGGACAACGTCTTGGTGGTCATATTACGAACATCCGAAGCATGCCAGTTTTCGTGTACTGGGCCATTCCATCGGTAACAAAAGCACAAGTCTTCCTTACAAACCACATTTCTTAATGACATTGTTTTTTTTCTTAAATGATTGTTGTTGCAAATGCAGGGCCACGCTATGTACAATGTTTACATTTATAACGTTCTGTACAAAATGGAACTGAAGTCGTACAAACAATCATTTGGGGGAACATTACAATAAAAAGAAACTAATATCATTCCTTTTATACGACCCCAGATTAGATAGAACACATCCGTAATTCTGCTTCAAACTAAGGTGACATGCGTTTACGACATTTAGAAACCCATTGCACATTGTAACTTACATCTTCTACCGTCATATTACCTTTTATGTAATAGTACTGGACTTTTGAATCAATATCAAGCATTGCATGAAGTGAAGGGACTATTCAGCAACTTCTCACCACTTTGTGCATCTGTAATATTATCTTTATATTTTTCATTGGTCCTCTTTGAAATTCTTTACATAAAACCACACCACCTGATATTAAAGATCCGTAGGTTCTCATTCACGAGTTGCCCAAACTTGACCCTGACCTCAAGACAGCACCATCAAAGCATACAATCACCCAAAGTCTTTATCAAATGGAGTTCCTGACTCTGTTTAACACGCATGACAAATTATTGCAACAATATAGTCCACATAAAAAGGTGCATTAAAGAGTGAAAACAGCAACGGAATGAGCGACAGACAGTGAAATCAATGTAAAAATCCAGTTTTACCAATCACCATCCATGTGCTGTCATTACCATTCCAGGACAGACAAAGTAGACAGTAAAAAGTTGCTGAATTGTCGTATTAAATGGGACTTTGCACAACACAGCACAGCTATCACACGGTCACAGGCACAATAACCAGGAACATGATGCAGACAGTGTTCAGCGGCTTTAGTCACACTAATAAACGTCTTTTTAAAACAAAGAATAGCTGCTGACAACGAAAACGCTCGCGTAAAATCGGAATGAGATTTATCCCCTCAATGATTAGCTTTATTTGCTTATCCAGATTCAATATCAGTGGTAATTCACCGACATGCTGCGGTTATGAAATCGAATATTTTGTTGCAGTAGTAGCATTTATTGATATAAAATGAAACTGCAAATGGCCAACTAGGATCTTCAGCAGGTAAGCAACAAAAGCCATTGACACACTGTCTTATGTCTGGAATGTAATCAAATATAAAAGTCACATATTAGACTTGAAGCAGCAGCAGCAGCAGCGCAACTGAAGGAGGCTAAAATAACAAAATCGTTTTGCCATCTTGAACATTACGAGTCTCTCTATTTGGCTAATAAACCCTCAGTTTTCGGAGAAGGAACTACGAAAATCATATTTACACTGTAGAGTAATGATAATGCAGTATAGATGAATAGAAAGGAATGAAATGATTTGAGTTCGATTTTAACGTTAATAGCCCAGATCTTACTTACATGCATGTTTGGATACTAGTTTCAGGTACAGAGATGGGAAATTACTGGTCCACCACTGCTTTCTGTGAGTGAATCCTCTGCTGTGTGAGCGTTGAGGACGTATGGATGTAGTGTACACTACTCTCGTTAGTGCTCAACATATTCATTGATATTAATCGTAAGCTTCAGAGAAATGCTGTGCGGTTTGATATGTTTTTATAGTACCATTAAAAAGGAGGCTGATTTACTTTGACAGAGTGATTTCGTGGTGGATTTTTAGTGCGATGTTTAAACTACATCTAAAGAAACTTAATGCTTACAGCTCTAAAACTACCACTAAAAGGATTGTATAAATAAAACGATCACTTGGTTGTACCTAAAGATGCCCTTAAATGCCACAAGACTAAGGCTATTGGATGTCAAGTGCGATTTTTGCTAAACCAAGTCATGTTTTCCAATAGTGATAGAGAATAGCACCAAATAATCAAAGGTAATCTTCGTCTTCACATCCGTGTGCACTTTACTGGGGCGATCGTCTCTAGTACTTCAAATAAAAGGCTCATACTGAATAAAGCACTGAGTATTTGGTTTTCTACATTTGCACCATTTGCTACAAAGAGAGCAGTAACTGAGAAAGTAGCTGTATTGAATCTAATTAGAGGCCTGAGATAACCAAACCCCTGAGCTGAGATCAGTGTCAAAGCCAAGTAAAACGTCTCTACGGTATCATTACAGTAAATCAAAGTGCACAAAAATGGACCTTCTCTCCAAATGCAAATGATCTTTACAGCGTGTTACTGAGGTGCTTTTGTGTACTGTGGGAACTTTCGAGGGAACACAAGCTTCAGTTTTGAGAACGCATTAAAATGGAATGAAATTCAAAGACTGCATGTTTAATACATTTCAGTTTTAAGGTTGAAATATCATTCAGCTGTTTTCTACAAACCACAATTTGAATTGCAATTCAGTAAATTCCTCTCACTTTTATTTTAAATCAAAATCCAATGCGACATCCTGTTCGTTTCCGATTTCATTCAGATTCATTTCATGAAAGTTCATTTCTGAACTTTGCTTAACTCTGCCCCCTACAGAGTGATAGCACGCTTAGAATCTGTTGTAAGGCATTCACTGTGTTAGAAAGAGGAAGAAGGTGTAATGCAGTCTGCACAAGTGTTTCTGGGGTTAAACTAGCTTATGCTGTGGCCATATTCAGACGTGAAAGAAATGAAGCGTACAAAAAGCAGCATAGGCTAAAGTGGCCTGTAAAGTGTTACATTATTAAGTGAAACACGTACTATTTCCCAATATCTCCCATGTTGGCGCTTATTCATTACCACAAGATGAAGTCACGCGTGCACACTAGCGATTTTAGCACCTGCATCATTGAGTTGTTAATACGGGCAGCAGTGGAACAGTAAAGGTTCCCGCAAAGAGAATTACATATGTACTAAAGCATCCGTAAATGGAAATATGCAGACAGAAGTGCTATAAAATGATCATTTTCATTTTTTTTTTTTCAGGAGAAAGAGTTACGTTTCATGACAAAATATTGTTTTTGCAAGCCCTTACATAAAAGTACCATGGTAAAAACCAAAAATGTACCATGGATGAACCAGCTGTGGTGGTATTACCATGGTTTGGTCACTAACATGATAATACCATGTTATTTACTCAGCACCACGGTATATGGATAGTTTTATGGATCACCACCAATATTCAAACTATTTTGCAAAGGTTTAAATAAATGAACGTATACAGAAAAGTGTAGATTTAGGTGCTGTAATGGGTCACCATTTCTTCCTGAAGTTTTTCTACCATTTTAACCACGATTTTTGCCATCACTAGTTCATTTTATAGGTCCTGAGGTGCAACAAATCCATTTTTACCACTACAAATACTCTGTGTAGTTTTACGATTCGTAGGAGCTCATTATTATGCATGCTGCATGCATAACTTTAAAAAAGCAAAATGCTGTTTAAAATGGTCGTATAGCATGTCATACTGCAGAACAAGTCAACTAACCATTTGAGAAAGTACCACGGTATTACCATCTGATAGCATCACTGAACCACAGTACCACCACAGTACTTTTCTGTAAGGGACATTCGATTGAAATGAAAAATGTGGGATGGATAATGTAATACACCAGTGGGTGAAATGCACTAACAGCATTTATAGTAACAGTACAGTGTCATCTGCAGGTGTGGGGCAGCTGTTGGAGTTTGGACCTCGACATGGGCGGCAGGAGAGATGGAGGAGATGTTCAGAGAGGAGGGAGTTTTGGATCTGTTTCTTTCTCTGGTGACTCGATGTAATTGGCAGCCTCTTGTAGTTTTAACAGCATAGCCATCTGGGAAAAGAGCGGAGATTACAGGAACGAGAAAATAATGAGATATTTCTCATGTGCGCTGATATAGGGGAAGCCATTAAATATATAGTACTTACTTGTTTTAATGAATGTTTATCCACTAAAGAATGAACTGAGGTTTGAATTGTGCATATATTAAAGTTAATTATACTGTATAACTCATATAGAACACAAGTATTTTTTGGCTGTGAAAAAAAGCTTAATATAAAATTTAGATTTCCAGTGTCACCACAAAAATACTTGTGTTCTGATAAAAATAAATGTTATAAAAAATACATAACATTTTAATTAGTAAAGTCTATAAAATAGTCAAGAATGAATTGCTTCATATTAAGTACAGCTACAAATATGAACATATAAATGTAAATCTGATTATTTACAGTTAGACATATCTAGTTACAGTGTGTGTATATATATATATATATATATATATATATATATATTTAATATATTATAGTATAAATATAAATATAGTATCTTATTTAAATCTATACATTTTGTATAGATGTACTGTATATATAGTAGATGTAGATGTATATATATAGATGTATAGTATAGATGTATAATATATATATATATATATATATATAAAGAAAATGTATAGATTTAAATAAATTATTTTATTAATGCTGACAGCCCTAATCCACACACTGACCAGTGGATCTGACTCGACGGAGCTGGGCGGCGTCTCCTTATGTGGCCGATCTTCTCCTGGCTGGCTGGGGCTGCCGGGGCCTGTGCTCGGGGGAGGCAGGTGGAAGAGTTTGGCCTGGTCTTGCTGAGCAGACGGCCAGGGCAGAGATCCTCTGACCCACTCCACCGGATCCTCCCACACCGACTTCTGCCCATGAACCTGCAGTTCACTTGAACAGTTAGAAAGTGGCATTCTGACCGACTGGTTAAATTTATCTTCAAGTCTGGGATACTTTGACCCACCTTAATGCCATCTTTGGCTCCTTCCTGCAGGTATGGGATGATTGAGTGATTCCAAAGATCGATAAACCACGTGCGGAATTCCTCTACTGTTACTGGACAGGACAAGAAGAAGCAGGGACCTACGGCAACACAGATTGGACACACACAGATGAAATACTCCCTGAATTAGGCACATCAAGCTTGTTATTTAAAAAAAATGCCTCCTCGTTCTCATCCAATCTGGTGCCGATATAATAATGAAAAAATACCAATGAGGAAATCAGAGGTGCTGTGTTTCTCCAGGAAGGTGTGGAGGTGGTACCAGAGTCTGGGCACCCAGTCCAGCACTCGCAGCAGATCTTCATTCTTCATGCTCCTGGGATCTTCAGCCTCCATTAGCTTTCTGTGCAGGTAACGTACTAGGAATCCGTTTGCTGGCTCGACGTTATTGGAAAACATCACCATCCTGTATAGAGGAAACATGTAAAACAAATATGAAAACTGATAAATAGAGCACCATTCAAAAGTTTGGGGTCAGTAATATTATTAATTAATACTTTTATCCAGCAAGGATCCATTAAATTGATCAAAAGTGAGAGTAAAGGCATTTATAATGTGCCAAGAAATTCTATTGTAAGTAAATGCTGTTCTTTTGTACTTTCTATGCATCACAAAATCCTGAAAAACGAGATGTCCACAAAACAGTAAAGAGCAACTGTTTTCAACAAAAAGAAGAAATGTTTCTTGCGCAACAAATCAGCATATTAGAATGATTTCTGAAGGATCATGTGACACTGAAGACTGGAGTAATGATGCTGAAAATTCAGCTTTGATCACTGGAATAAATTACATTTAAATTGTTTAAGTAAATATTTCACAAAAATATTAATTTCAGCAAATTTGTGTATATCTCATTTGCTAACATTAAACCCTATCATATCATGAATGTGTGTGTAAAGCCAGTCAGCCAGTCATTGTGTAAAAATAAAACACCAAACACAGTGATGAAGGCCTTATATTATCCTGAAGAGCTTTATTTTGCAATAATTACCTGCTGACTGTATATTACCCTGCTTATCATGGCTACTTGTCAAATAAATGAGCAAATGGACATGTAACTTTTAATTATAGTGACATTATTTTATATTTGTTATATTTTATGTTTGAAAAAAGAGACTGAGGAATGATACGAGAGAAAACTAGCACTCCTATGCTTAGAATTGTGATTTGTCATTATTTGTTGCAAACGTGAGTCAGGCCACACAGTGTAAGGCATAATAAAATGTCAATTTTAACACTATAAAATATGAAAATTAGGCATCATTTTGCAGTATATAGGTAGTGAAAAGGCAAGCACATGTTAGTGTCACCCAAAGTGACAATGAAAACAAAAGCAGGAGGGGCAACACGTCACAGCTGTTCCTCACTGACACTCAACAGGAAGCTAAAAGGTCCTTGTGTATTTTAGTACCAACCTGAAGCTGAGGTGTAGGCCATGGTTAGGGGTCATCTTCACAGGCTGATTGGTTGTCCCTATTATATACGGACTGAGAAAGAGAAACAAAACTGCTCTTGACACCTTTAAGATGACTGGAAAACCCACTAGTCATTTTGGTGTAGAAGAGGATTCACTCACCATTTATGATATTTACAGGTTAAAGCACCGTTAACAAGTTCACTGAGGGATGTTGCATCATGCACATCATCCAAGATAACAACCAATGGGATCTCAGCTGTGTTGCTCTCCCGATCGATCTGATTGGCCAGATTGGACAGATAGAGCTGAAGGTCCTGTTGGGGAAAAAAAACACAATTCGAATCACATTTATTTATATAGCACTTTATAAAACACAGATTGTTTCAAAGCAGCTTCACAGTAATAAGAAAATAAAAGAGCCAATTCTGCGAAACACATCAGTTATTAAATTTCAGCTGTAAAGAAGACAACAGTGTCATTATTCATTTTAAACTTTATTTATTCATTATGGCAATGTGACATCTTTGATAACATCTTTATAATAGTATAAATATTACTATACTATAAATATTACTATCCTCCTAAACAGAAATTGCCATAAATTCAGCTCTACTGAAGACAAGTGTCATTTTGCAGCTCAATTCAGTTCAGTGTTGATTTAATTTAGTTCAGTAACACCATCAATGTTGCAAAGTTGATCAATTATGAAACAAATTTTAAAACACTGTCAACTACTCACAATGGCAAGTTTAAAGAGTAAGACGGGGATTCATTATGGCTTGTTTTATTATTTATGTATGTAAGCCTGCATTTATTTGATCCAAAATACAGCAAAAACAGTAATATTGTGAAATATAAACTGTTTTGTATTTGAATATATTTTAAAATGAAAATTATTCCTGTGACGGAACACTGAATTTTCAGCATCATTACTCCAGTCTTAAGTGTCACATGATCCTTCTAATATGCTAATTTGTTGCTTAAGAAACATTTCTGATTATTATCGATGCTGAAAACAGTCATGTACATTTTTTCAGGATTTTACGATGAACACACAGTTCAAAAGAACAGCGTTTATCTGAAGTATAAAGCTTTTCATTATTCAGCTCAATTTAGTTCAATGTTGATTCAGTAACAGTGTCATCAAAGTTCATCAATTGTAAAATGACTTCAATTTCATCTGCAAAAAAGCTCTACACAAGACCAAAGTGCCATTATCCAGCTCAATTCAGTTCAAGTTTTGTTCTCATCGGATGGTGTTAAAATTAATTGTCAATAATATAACTGAAAATGTCTGAAAATGGTCTTAAGCATGATGATCAGAAGTAACATCTATGAATATCTTATGTTCAGGTGTCTGTTTTGGTTGCTCTGTGTACCTTGCAGGACTGGCGGTGCATGTTGAAGGTGGTGGTGATGGCGGGCGTAACCTCTCGAGCGCTGCGCTCCACCAGGTACTCGGCGAGGCGGTAGGTGAGGTAGGTCTTCCCTGTGCCGCTGGGGCCCGATAAGATCAAGCGCCGGTGCTTGAGCAGCAGACTGATGTAATGCTGCATCATGGGCTTGGGGATGAGCGTCTCAAACACCAGAACGTCCACACACTTCTCCTTCAGTCCTGCATTCAGGGAAACAGTGAAATGCCAAAATCATTACAATACAGATAACATGTTTTACATTACATTTACAACTAGTTTTATAGATGCATTTATCCAAAGCAACAAATGAATGACATTTACAAGCAATTTGCAGAGTTTCGAGAGTAAGCTAGAGGTTTATTGCGGTTATTTTAAGGTATATAATAAGATATATATTTTTAAACATACAAAATGAAATTTTTAATATAGTAAAATAGCCCCTATATATCTATATGCGTGTGTGTACAGGTTTATATATCCTGGTGGGGACTTAAACCTGAATACACACAGACTCATGGGGACTCGTGTCACGGCTGGGACCTAAATTGAGCTTATAAATCATACAGAATGAGTTTTTTGGAGAAAGTAAAAATGCAGAAAGTTTCCTGTAAGGGGTAGGTTTAGGTGTAGGGTTGGTGTAGGGCTATAGAAAATACGGTTTGTACAGTAGAAAAACCATTACACCTATGGAGAGTCCCTACAAGGATAGCTGACCAGACTGTTTGTGTGTGTGTGTAGGAAGCTCTTTTACATATTCAAGATTAAGCTATGGGTTTATTGTGGTTATTTCTAATATAAATTTAAGCATAAAAATGATATCTTTATGTAATAATAATAATATTACTAATTATTATTATTATTATCATCATCATCATCATCTTCTTCCGCTTATCCGTGACCGGGTCGCGGGGGCAGCAGTCTAAGCAGAGATGCCCAGACTTCCCTCTCCCTAGACACTTCCTCCAGTTCGGGGACATCAAGTGCTTCAGGCTAGCCGAGATGATAGCTCCTCCAGCGTGTCCTAGGTCTTCCCGCCCTCCCAGTGGGACGCGCTCTCGGAACACCTTCCAGGAAGGCGGTCCAGAGGCATCCGGACAGATGCCCGAGCCACCTAAGCTGACTCCTCTCGATGTGTGGAGGAGCAGCGTGCTGATTTCCTGAGCTCTTCCCTATGTCTGAGCTTCTCACCATTCTAAGGGACGCCCAGCCACCCGCGGAGAAAGCTCATTTCGGCCGCCTGTATCCGGGATCTTGTCCTTTCGGTCATGACCCAAAGCTCATGACCATAGGTGAGAGTAGGAACGTAGATTGACCGGTAAATCGAGAGCTTCGCCTTGCGGCTCAGCTCTTTCTTCACCACGACAGACCGGTACATCGACCGCATTACTGCAGAAGATGCACCGATCCGTCTGTCAATCTCCCGTTCCATCCTTCCCTCACTCGTGAACAAAACCCCAAGATACTTAAACTCCTCCACTTGAGGCAGGTACTCTCCACCAACCTGAAGTGGGCAAGCCACCCTTTTCCGACTGAGAACCATGGCCTCGGATTTGGAGGTGCTGATTCTCATCCCAGCCGCTTCACACTCGGCTGCAAACCGTCCCAGTGCATGCTGAAGGTCCTGGCCTGATGAGGCCAACACGACAACATCATCTGCAAAGAGCAGAGACGAAATCGCGTTGTCACCAAACCTGACACCCTCCGGCCCCTGGCTGCGCCTAGAAATTCTGTCCATAAAAATTATGAACAGAACCGGCGACAAAGGGCAGCCCTGCCGGAGTCCAACATGCACCGGGAACAAGTCCGACTTACTGCCGGCAATGCGAACCAAGCTCCTGCTTCGGTCGTACAGGGACCGGACAGCCCTTAGTAAAGGACCCCGGACCCTATACCCCGAGCACCTCCACAGGCCGCCACGAGGGACACAGTCGAATGCCTTCTCCAAATCCACAAAGCACATGTGGACTGGTTGGGCAAACTCCCATGAACCCTCCAGCACCCTGTAGAGGGTATAGAGCTGGTCCAGTGTTCCACGGCCTGGACGAAAACCACTGCAGAGGCGTTTGCCGACCAAGACAGCCTCCCACCACACATCCAGAGACTTGAGGTACTCAGGGCGGATCTCATCCACCCCCGGTTCTCTTGCCACCGAGGAGCTCTCTTGACCACCTGGGTGACTTCAGCTTGGGTGGGGACTGCAGTCCACTTCCGAGCCCCCAAAGCCTCTGCTTCCTCAATGGAAGACGTGACGGCGTGGATTGGCGCATCCGGCATTCCTTCCACCGTCCAACAACATCCCCAGCTGAGACAATAGCTCCCCACCCTACTGTAGACAGCATGGTAGGGCACCGCCCCCTCCTGGAGGCGCCGGATGGTTTGCCAGAATCTCTTCGAGGCCAGCCGACATCCTTCCATGGCTCACCGAACCCTCCTGCGGCCCGAGCTTTGCCTCCACAACCACCCGTGCTGCAGTTCGCTTGGCCTGCCGGTACCTGGGTCAGCTGCCTTCAGAAGTCCCGCAAGCCAACTAGACCTCGATAGGACTCTTCTTCAGCTTGACGCGTTATCCCTACTTCCGGTGTCCACCACCGGGTTCGGGGATTGCCGCGACAGGCACCGGAGACCTTACGGCCACAGCCCGAGCGCAAGCCGCTTTGCCAATGGAGGCAGTGTGGAGAACAGGTCCACTCGGACTCAAATACCCAGCCTCCCTCGGGATCTGGTCGAAACCTGCCGAGGGAGCAGATTCTTCTGAGCAGGAGACTGCCAAACGTTCCCAGACCTCACAGTACGCTTTAGGCCTGCCGAGTCTGGTCCAGCCTCCTCCCACCATCGGATCCAACTCACCACCAGGTGCAGATCAGTTGACAGCCTGTTCTCTCTTACCCGAGTGTCCAAGATACGGCCGCAGTCAGATGAAACGACCACAAAGTCGATCATCGACTCACGGCCTAGGGCGTCCTGGTGCCACGTGCACTGATGGACACCCTGGCGTTTGAACATGGTGTTCACAGGACAAACTGTAACTAGCACAGAAGTCCAATAACTGAACACCACTGGTTCAAATCAGGGGCCGTTTCTCCCAATCATCTGCGGTGTCATCGTCGCGTCTACCTGGGCATTGAAGTCCCCAGCAGGAACGACGGAGTCCCCCGGCTGGAGCACTTTCCAGCACCCTCCCAGAGACCCCAAAAAGGCCGAGATCTTCCGCACTGCCGCTGGCCCGCAGGCACACACGATGTTGAGAGACCATCCTGACCTGTAGGCGCAGGAATGATTCTCTCGTTCACTGTGGGGGTGAATCATCACATGGCGTGGCTGTGGAGCTGGGCCATGGGCAAACCCACACCAGCTCCGCCGCCTCCCCGGTCTGGGCTGGCACCCAGAATGGTGAAGAGTCCATCCTCTCTCGAGGAGTGTGGTTCCAGAGCCCAAGCCGTGCGTAGAGGTGATCCCGACTATCTCTAGTCGGAACCTCTCAACCTCTCGCACCATCTCAGGCTCCTTTCCCGCCAGCGAGACGACGTTCCACGTCCCTAGAGCTAGCTTCCGTGTCCAGGGATCGGGTTGTCGGGGCCCCCGCCTTCGACTGCTGCCCGATCCTCAGCACCAGCCCCTTCCGATCCCTCCTGCAGGTGGTGAGCCCATCGGGAAAGCGGCCCCACGTCGTCCTTCGGGCTGAGCTCCGTCGACCCCTGTGGGGAGAGGCCCGGCCACCAGGCGCTCGCATACGAGCCCCAACCCCGGGCCTGGCTCCAGGGTGGGGCCCCGGCTGCGCCATACCGGGCGACGTCACGGTCCTCGGTTTAATTTTTATCATAAGGGTTTTTTGAAGGGTTTTTTGAACCGTTTATTATTATTATTTAAAATAAATGTATTTAAATACAATTTTATGCACTGTAAAAATAAAGAAAACTTTTGGCTCAAACAAATTACCACTTTTTATTATTATAGCTGATATGTTGATTATTATAATTATATTTTATTGCTTGATTTTTTTAAAGACAGCAAAAGCTCCAATCAAGAATTTTGCAAGCTGTTTTCAATTTTATGTGTGACATAACACATCAAAACAATATAATGTGCAACAGAAATAACAGTTAAATGTACAGTATCAATAGTAAAAAAATATACCATTGCATTATGTTAATAATGTCACCCTATCCAGACTAATAATGATAATGACTAATGTTACTATTAATGCTTCTGATTAAAGATGTAGGCTATTTTTTAAATCTTAAGACTGTATGTAAAGTATTTTTTTAATGCAGTACAGGAAGAAATTACACCCAGAAAAGAGGGAACACACATTCTCTTCAAGAGAGAGAAGGAAAGAGAGAGAATAGGCAAATGAGTGTGTTTTCTTCAGTCTGGGTGGTCTATAGCATCACACCACCTCAATAAACAACTTTGAATTGCAGCCTGTGCTTAAAATAACGCCTAGACCAAGCCCAGAGAAGTCTGGGTAATGGCCCCAATTCCCTGGGTCATATATCAGACTGAGAGCTCAGGAATGATGGGATTGTGGAGGGCGGCAGTGTTCTGCTGTTCAATCACACCTCCTGCTGGCTGCCGTTACAGTCAGAAACATTAGCGCTATATTGCTCTTCTCTGGGGATTTGAGCTATGAAAACACCTCATTCTCACTGCAGCACTGCCTGTGGGTATTTGCATTGTTTGTTGATGGTTACTGAAGATGGAAATCTGAAAATAATGGCTTACAGTTTATATGGAAAAATACTGAATACTGTCAGAGTATTTACTAGCTTACGGACAGTAAAACAACTTGAAAGTGTTTGAGCGCTGTTAGAAACTGTAACTGTAAAAGGAAGGAATTTCAGATGCGGGAAATAAAGCATAACATTGTCCACAATTAAGCATTTATTTTATGTAAAATATAGAAATAAAAATAATATATAAATATGTAAAAGTAATATTATTATTAGTAGTAGTAGTAGCATTAACCAGTGCATCTAATAACAACAACAATAATAATAATATTTATTTGAAGTATTAATATATATTAATATATATATATATATATATATATATATGTATGACCCTGGACCACAAAATCAGTCATAAGGGTCAATTTTTCAAAACTGAGATTTATATATCATCTGAAAGCTGAATAAATAAGCTTTCCATTGATGTATTTGTTATGATAGGACAATATTTGGCCGAGATACAACTATTTGAAAATCTGGATCAGATCTGGAATCTGAAAATCAAAATCTGAGGGTGCAAAAAAAAATAAAAAATCTAAATATTGAGAAAATCGCCTTTAAAGTTGTCCAAATGAAGTTCTTAGCAAAACATATTACTAATCAAAATTGAAGTTTTGATATATTTACAGTAGGAAATTTACAAAATATCTTCATGGAACATGATCTTTCCTTAATATCGTAATGATTTTTGGCATAAAAGAAAAATCAATAATTTTGACCCATACAATGTATTTTTGGCTATTGCTACAAATATACCCCTTAAGACTGGTTTTGTGGTCCAGGATCACATATATGTTTTTTTTCTCCACACCATATACATTTCTAGGTATAATATAAGGTTTGTCACAATTAATTAAGTATTTATATGTTAAATAAATACTATATATATGTGTGTAATATATATATATATATATATATATATATAAACACATACACATATAAATAAAAAAAAATTAAAATTTAAAATTGAGTGTTTAATCTTATTATTATACATTACTGACACTCTATCCTCCAATTTGACACTGTTAAGTGCTTTGACACATTCTGTATTGTTAAAAGCGTTATATAAATAAAGGTGACTTGACTTAAAATAAAACTGATGATGTACATGACGTTCACATTTCAGTTGTGTTCATTAAACTGTATTAAATGTATGGCTTGAGGTGACTCAATACCTACAGTACAAGATTGGAGTTGGACATGTACACGCACCGTTCTCATCGTTACCCAGCAGCCTCAGCACACTGACCTTTCAGAGTCACGCTGATGCAGGAGGAGCCTTTGCTGTAGAGGCGCACAGGAGGCGTCTCGGGCGGCTGCGCTCCCAGAACCCTCTTCAGATGGCTTAGGCTGTAGCTGTAGATGGAGTCCTGAGAGAGACCGAGAGTGGAGCCGGGGTCCACCACCGCCAAATACTCCTACAGACACACGGTGACAGGAGAAGAGCTCTTCAGTGTCATTTATTTTGTGTCTAAATGTGTGGATGTTTCTGTCCCTCAGAAGACTGCAGATGGCACTCACTTTAAAAGACTGGCTAACTGCAGAGTCCAGAGAAAACCAGTCGGTCTGTCCACTGATTTTAACCGTGCCGACGAAAAACTCCAGCTGTTTCACCTCCTAAGAATCAGACATCTGATTTTAAAAAGCTGTTTATGGTTGTGAAACAAAACATTTATATAAATAATTATATTTAATATTCATTTTTCGTTTTTAAATAGTACAAAACTTAAAATAAAAGCTAAATATTAATAAATACTATAATAGTATGAAAATAATACAATGACAGTGGCAAACTACAATGATATATATATATATAACAACAGTATTCTGTATAGTATGTGGCTCGTCCAATTAAAATTTAGAATCAGAAAATCCGTTTTATGATGACAATACATGATCAGCTGACTCATCAGGGTGAAGATGCTTGTGTAAAGCACTCACGTCTTTGAATAGGTGCTGATTGGGTATGCGAACCAACACTCTGACGAGACTTTCGTCCTTCTGCAAAGTCGTGGTGGGGCTTTGAAACACATCTGTGAGATGAACGGAAACTACAGTGAGAAAGTGTTGAATTCAAGAGCGTTTGGATGTGAAAACTCCACATTTTAGCATGAAATCTCTGTGTGTAAATGTATGACCTGGGTAAGGCTCATTTTGTCCCATGCCGGTTTTTCCGAAAGACGACACCGATTGCCGTGGTGATGAGACCCCCAATGAACCGAGGCCAGAGGACTGGGAGGTGGAGCTCGGAGGTCTGGAGGAGGGGCCACCCGTCTTCAGCTGGTCATTTTCCGCCTTCAGGTTTTCCACCGTCATCTGTCAATGCATTTATTAAGGGATTTAAATTGCAAATGAAGAAACCTAAGTATTACACATTTAATGTTCACATTCAGTTTCATACTATATGGTATATATACATGGTATATATTATTAACCAGCGTGCCTAAATAATATATATATATATATATATAAAATTACAATTATTTAAAATTATTATTCGTATTATTAATAACTAACAAGTACACCTATATAATAACAATAATAATAATTTATCATTTTAAATAATTTTTGATTACTGTTATTATTAATTTAATTGTACATATATACATATAATGATAATAATACATTTAAATATATAACACTTGCAATTATTTATTTTTTGCATTATTAATAACTAACCAGTACACCTATAGAATAATAATAATAATAATAATAATAATACATTTAAATTAGTGCTGTCAAACGATTAATCGCGATTAATCGCATCCAAAATAAAAGTTTTTGTTTATATAATATATGAGTGTTTACTGTGTATATTTATTATGTATATATAAATACAAACACACGCATGTATATATTTAATAATAATATGTTATGTTTATATATTAAATAAATATATTTATATATAATATAAAATATAATGATAAAAATGTATAAATATATATACTGTATGTGTGTGTATTTATATATACATAATAAATAAACACAGTACACATACATACATTATGTAAACAAAAACTTATTTTGGATGCGATTAATCGCGATTAATCGTTTGACAGCACTGATTTAAATATATACATTATAATTAAAATAATAATAATTATTATTATTTAGTTAATTTAATTGTACATATTTTTATGTAGTCTGTATTTGAAGCCAAAAGCAATTTCACATAACCCTCATGTAGACGACCAATCAAAAGTTGGACACACTGAATACGTGTTTATTTAATCTAAAAACTCGGGCTTGAAATCGGTTTTACAGGCAAATATAAGCCTGCTCATGTATTTTTGTTTATCTAAACAGCGTCTCACACACACCTGCATGTTGGTCATGGCCTCCTGCAGCTGCTCCAGCTGATGGGCGGAGCTCAGCGCCTCCAAACGGATGTCCGTCAGCTTGCGCTCTTTCTCCCACAGTTCCGAGCGTAACTCTGACACCACTTTCTCATCCTGCTCAGTGTCCTCGTGGCCCTCGCACGATCTGAAGTAAATACCAACATCAAGCTATGAAAGGTACATTCAAATCAACTTGTGAAGAAAATCAATAATTGCATTTCCTACCCCGATGTTGAAGTCGAGGCCGTTGCGGAGGCGTTATCCACATTATGTTGGATTTTGGGTGAAGATGGGGCGGATGTGACCGGCGTTGCGATCTCCTCTATATCTGCGTATGGTGCTTTGGGTCCCTTTTTACTAAAGGCCTTGTTGAAGGAGCTCCTCAGCTATATGTAGAGCAGAAATGAGGGTCAACGCTCAACTAAAGACTACTTCGTATCGAGTCTTTTAAAAATAAGTATGAATTCACAGTGTTAGTATAGATGGTTTGGATTCATAATGGCAGCAAAAAGCAATACAAAAATCACAGTGGAGGCATACTGCATGTGTTTGTGATGGTGGCGTATGCATTAAGTGTCTTAACAACAAATTTTAGTTAAAAATGATCCAACAAGCCTCTTTATTTTGAAGCAAAGCATTCAACTAGCATTAGTAGTGCAACGTAATGAATGTCTGAATGTATGTTTCTCAGAAACTAGAACTAAAACTATTATAAATCTGAAATAAATATGAAATTAAAATAAAATAAAATAATAAATAGATAAACTTAAACATAAATGAAAATTAGAAATGTTGGCTTGGCAGCTAACTGAAATAAATAAGTTGATGTACTAAAAATTCTAAAAATAACACTGAAATAAATTATGTATGATGATATGTAGAAATATATTAAAATAAAAACCAAAACAAATAAAATTGACCAAAGCACCTAACAAAATTACTAAAGCTAAAATGAAAAATTAAATTGAATTATAAATTAAATGAACTAAAATATATAACAATAAATTATTCAAATTATTAAATATGAATAAATACTACAATAGTCTATAAATAATAGTAATATAACACTGTTTCTCAGAGCCACGCTTTTAACTGTAAAATTAAATATGGCTTCTACCCTGAAAAGGTTCATAATAATATAATAATATGCTTGTCTCAGACATTAGTTATGATAGTATTAATCATAAAGCACACATCAAACAAGACTGCATGAAATGATGGAGAGTAGTAGGACATTTGAACCACTTGAAATGAATTTTTCAGTCAATATGTCGTTGTATATTGTACAGTATATTGCATGGCATTCTATTGAAACACAAATTCATCCTTTAAAAGGAGCAGATTCTAAACCTGAAAGCATCCATTTCAGACTATACTGTGCCATTTCAATTTGCTGAGACTTACTGACTGAGTTTTTGACCACAATTAGATATTGATTGTTTCTTTAGAAGTTTCAAGTACGCTGTGATTGTGATAGGCTGGGAAAACAACTCACCTCATAGACCTGTAAAATAGGGAGCAGGGAAGCACAGGGAAGAGATCACAGTCATACTTAATTGCAACGTTGAAACAGACCATCTACATTACACATATTAAATCAGCTAATGATCATAAATGAGCAGCCTGAAGCCAAGACTAAACCATCTGAAACCTTTTTTTTTTCCAGCAGATATTTCATTTTCCTATTCACATCCTCACCCAGCTCTTTTTCTTCTTCTTCTTGGCCTCCTGTTCCTTCAGGCTGCCGGCGCTGGAGTGACTGGTGATGCTGTTCAGACTGGAGATGCTCTCTGACGAGTTCTGCCGGTCGATCTGCAGCTCTGAAGAGAAAAATCAGTTTTCATTTAGCTCACACTTCCATCAGGTCTAAAAAAAGAAAATATAATAAGAAAAATGGCCTTATGCATGAAAATGAATAAATGTAAAAAAAAAACAACCTTTGGGTGTGGTGTCGGGGACATTGAGGGCCACTTGAATGATGGACTGAGCTTCTGTGTTCTTGGTCTTCAGGACTTCTATGGTTTCCTTCAGGTCCTGTAGCTCAGAATCCTGAAATGATAAGCCAAAGATACTTGAATGTTAAAACATGAAACATATATGATTCCTGTCAAAATCTGTACAAAAAAAAAAAAAAAAAAAACTGTTAAAAAGAAAACTCTTCACAAACAAACCATGAAACTTCATTGTTAAAATATTACACAAGTTTTATGTGACTAGTTATATGTTTTTGTATTTTCTGCATCACTGTGACTTATCTGTTTGGTATTTAAAATTGCAATAACAGTCAATTTGTGTATAAAAGCCTTATATAAAAGCCTTGAATTTTTGAAAGAAGTCAGAAGAATGAAAGAAAAATGCTCACAAAGGCTGCATTTATTTAATCAAAAATACAGTAAAAACAGTAATATTGTGAAATATTATTACAAATTAAAATAACTTGTTTCCATTTGAATATATATTAAAATGTAATTTATTTCTGTGATGCGCAGCTGAATTTTTAGCATCATTACTCCAGTCTACAGTGTCACACGATCCTTCAGAAATCATTCTAATATGCTGATTTGCTGCTTAAGAAACATTTCTGATTATTATCAATGTTAAAAACATTGTGCTGCTTCATAGTTTTGTGGAAAGCATCAAAGTTCAAAAGAACAGCATTCATTGAAATAGAAATCGTTTGCAACATTTTAAATGTATCAATTTAATGCATCCTTATGAATACAAGGTTTTTTTGTATACATTAAATCCTATTATATTTATACATAAATTTAAATTCTACATAAATTTAGCTTTATTTACATTATTTTATTTATTTATTTGTTATATATATATATATATATATATATATATATATTAAGTGTCATGATTTCAATAGTAGTTTTTATAAAGTAGGCACAGATTTTACAATGTTTATATGATGGGTAAAAAAAAAGTCAAATCTAACGTGTAAATCTGCAGTGTGTTGTTTCTGTACACTGACCTTCTGCTCAGAAGTGACTGACAGACTCTGCAGTCGTGCCGTCATGAGGGCCAGACTCTGCTCAAACGCCGCCACCAGGTTAGCCTGCAGACACAGAGACAGGTGCAGGTTAGTGTCTGACATACACTACTGATCATTACACACACACACACACACACACACACTCGTGTGTCTCCATCTGGACTGGGAAAGAGTGACGGGAATCGAGAACAGCTGTGGAAATGGATGGATGGATAGATGGATGAATGGAGGGTGAACAGAGGACGACCTGCAGGCTGGAAAGGACAAAACCATGAGGTTGCCATGTGACGACACACACACACACACACACTACAGAAGAGTGTGTGTTTGAAAGAGAGTTGATGGAATAAACCTGATAAAAAAATACAATATCCATCATGCTACTCACTGTGACTCCAGCAGCGCATGCTAGTGCATCACATACACAACTACACGCATATTTCCTGAGGAAAAATGCCACTGTGACGCTAGGCTGCTGTGGGTGGTTGCCAGGGTGTTTCTATGTGGTTGCTTAGGTGTTCTCAGTGGTTATTAGTGTGTTGCTAGGTGTTTCTATGTGGTTGCTAAGGTGTTTATCGAGTGGTTATTAGTGTGTTGCTAGGTGGCTGCTCTAGAATGCAGTTGCTAGGGTGTTCTTCATGGCTGCTAAGGCATTGATATATGGTTGTTGATGTGTTCTCAGTGGTTATCAGTACCTTGGATTTACCATGTATTTTTTTTGGGGTGTTCTCGGTGGTTGCTAGGATGTGATGGATAGTTGCCAACCATTGCTATGTGGTTACTGCTAGATTAGTGGTTGCTAAAGTGTAGCTCAGTGGTTGCTTAGTGTTGGTAAGGGGTTGTTAGCATGTTGTGGATGTTATTTTGCAATTGCTAAGCTAAGTGTTTTTTTTTACCACATTGCTATGCAGTTGCTAGGGTGTTCTGAGTAATTGTTATGTAGTTACTAAGGTAGTCCCTATGGCAAGTGATTTTGAATTGTTGCTAGGATGTTGCTCTGAGGTATTTACCGTTGTTGCTAGAGCAGTGTTGCTATGCAACTGCTAAGGTGTCTGAAGTTTCAAGGATGTTTTGGGCGGTTGCTAGGGTGTTGCTCTGAGGCTGCTTAGGTATACTCAGGAGCTGCTATGCATTTGCTAAAGTGGGTGATTTTGGGTGATTTGCTAGGTAGTTACTGAAGTGGTTGCTATGATATTGCAAGGGTTTTGGGTGGTTGCTAGGGTGTTGCTCTGAGGCTGCTTAGGCATTCTCAGTAGTTGCTACAGTAGTGTTCCTATGCAGTAGCTAAAATGTTTTTAGAATGTTCCTATGCAGTTCCTAGGGTGTTCGGAGTGGCTTCTAGGGCGTTGTTATGTGGTTGCTAGGGTGTTCTGGTTGGTTGTTAAGGAGTTGCTAGGGTGGTTGCTATGGGATTGCAAGTGTTCCAAGGATGTTCTGAGTGGCCTCCAGGGAATTGTTAGGTGTTTTTTAGGGTGTTCTCATTGGTTCTGGGTGGACATGTACTGTACATTAATTTAAGGGTTTGTTCAGATAAAAAAAGCAACTTTTAATCCTCAGTGCACATTCATGACTATGTCAGTGTTTGCAGTTGTGGTTCCCTCATACAGCACCCAGTATCAACCCTATGACATCATCAACTCTTGGCCAGATGACACCTGAAAGCCACAGAGCAAACATAAATGACTTCCACTCCACATCATCAGTCAGCGCCACACTAAGGGCGGGGGGACACATGCAACAGCGACGGACGGGGCTGTGAGTGACAGTCCAACAAACCTGGCCTGCCTGCAACAGCCAGCAACCCCAGGCAGCAGTCAGTCATCAGAGGCCGGGACAGGACATCAGCCAGGGAGAGAGGGACACTGCTGTTAGGACTATGGGGCCACAACCCTCCATCCCACACACACACACACACACACATTCATATATGCACCGGGATCAGCATCAGAAATTCAAATGTTTCATTAAAGGTGCTCTGGAGGTGATTTTCAAGTGTATTTGCAGCACACCCATATAAAGCACACTGTAGAACCCTACTCAGACAGGACTAGTTTTCCCTGAGGTGATTAGATAAATTTGTGTTTTATATAATTAGTGCTTTTAAAGGGCACCTTTTATGCCCCTTTTTACAAGATGTAACATAAGTCTCAGGTGTCTCCAGAATGTGCCTGTGAAGTTGCAGCTTAAAATGCCCCACATATAATTTATTATATCATTTTGAAAATGCCTAATTTGAGCAGAAGCAGAAACACGCTGTTTTAGTGCATGCCTCTTTAAATGCAAATGAGCTGCAGCTCCCCGCTCCCCCTTTCCAGAATATGACTGTATCTTTACAGTTCGTAACTCAGATACTCTGCCATCTGTTTGGTTTTGATTATCATGTCTATCGTGCTATAATAATGTGTTTTAAAGCCATATCAGTTTAAACTTCTGATATAGGGTTTTCTGAGCGCACACATCTGAAGCACGCACACAGAAAGCGGCTGTCACATGGCATGTGTGTCTCGCTCATGTCTTATTGCGTTTAAACTGTCAAATACACACAAGTTTATGTTAAAAACACAAAACTCACAAAAACATAGTCGGTTATGTCTGTGATTGCAAAGAGCTGGGAAAGAAATCGCATGTTTATATTAGATGGGTATATTAAGTAACAGCGGCATAATATACAGTACCTATACTGCCTGTCTGTGCTGTTAATATGACCCAAACAATAAAATAAAAACAAAAAACCACTCACTGCTCTTGACTGAATAACTTCTGTATCTTTAATAAGAAGATATTTCTTATTTGAATGCTGCAGCGTGGAAATAAATATGGGGAAGGCGGGGCGGGGTCTCTGCTAATACGGCAGTGTCCGTCAACAGCCGTGGGCGGGGCTTGTAAAATGTGATGTCACATTTTACGGGTTCTGCGAACGGCTTGTACTGAGACACTGCTTATGATTTATGGGGATTAAAAAAACAGGAGCGGGTGGATTTTATCATTATAGGGTGGTTGTGTACACACTGCCAACACACATTTGTTCAGACAACATGTAAAAGTGAATTTTGCCTAATAGGTGCCCTTTAATACTGTCCGAATCACACAAACTCCTCTAAGAAAACTAATCCCATCCAGATTCGATGGTCATCACAGTGTATGAGTGTATTGCTGAAGCCAGCTGTGTTGAAGCAGCGGATCAGTGCAGGATGTGCTGAAGGCAGCTGGGGTTAGTGGGAACTTGCAGTGAGAAGTGATCTAGATTTAAAACACTAGAAATATTGTGAATTACAATTATCAACATTACATGGCAACACTCATTATTCAATTAATAATTCTAGGAAAAC
Organism: Tor tambroides; assembly: GCA_021397915.2. Lineage (NCBI taxonomy): Eukaryota > Metazoa > Chordata > Actinopteri > Cypriniformes > Cyprinidae > Tor > Tor tambroides. The sequence continues at coordinate 37,823 of JAFVLL020025433.1, read as the reverse complement.
AAGCAATGACTGAAAAGTTTAGAAAAGTGTCAGAATGTAGAAATGCGGGTGATGTCATTGAAGTGACGGCGTGTCTGAAAAAACCCCCAACTCTGACAACATATTATGGACATTTAAGTATGAAGACTTTTGCTTATAGCTACTATGACACAAACATGCAATCTGTATGATATACAATTAAATAATATAAATATTAAATAAAAAAAAGAAAAATAACAAAATAAAATAATGAAATGTGATTAATAAATCTATAATATGCAATTACGAATTGTGAAATTATGAAATGCACAACTCTAAAACAATACCAATAAAACAGAATGCAGTAAAATAACCCAGTTTTAAATCTGCAGTTGTGTATATAATGGTGTTTTGCACGTACATTTGCTGAGAGTTGGTTGGTCAGATTGGTCACTTTATCCTGAGACGACTCCAGCTCACGCCTCAGTATCCGGATTTGCTGAGATGGTAGAATGAGTTAGAAACATTAAAAATCCAAGGTATTTTCAACACATAGACATTTATGGTTAGCAAATAGTTTAAATTAAATGTAATGTAATTAGTGTAAGAATGACGTCACACACACACACACAAAAAAACTATAGTTGGTTGTTTTGCATGTTTTGAAGAATGAGTTACTATCAAAGGTGAATATGAATGTTTTTTCTTGCAGAAAATAAGAGGAAACGAAGGATAAAGACAAGTTGACAACAGTGTCATAAGATAATTCTTACCTCTCCTTGCATTCTCTCTTCAGTCTGAGAGTGCATGATACAGAAATGGAGATAAAGACCAAGAGCGAGAAAGAGTGAGCAAGGAAAGGAAATAGAGAAAAAAGACAGGTTGTTAGGAGAAATTTCAGGAAATAAAGAGCCAATCACATCAGATTCTGTGCTCTTACTCACTGTCATTTATGTACAAAAACCATTCAAATACAGAAACAAACAGTTTCTACTCACTGATGAATAGTTGGATGAGGCATTTGAGGCCAGAGACAGTACAGATCCATGAACTGAGAGAAAGAGAGCAAAATGTCACACAAATACAGGTTAGAGCCATAGTTTAGTTCGTTCACTAATTTAGAAAATAAAGTCAGTGTTGTATTTTGCTTTATAACTGAAGTCAACAAGAAATGCTGTTTGCAATCAATTTTACTTGAATAATATGGTCTATTTCCAAATAAAATAAAGATAAATAAGATCACTGATGATAGGATTACTTTCAATTTCATGATAAATACCAACTAAAAAACTAAACTAATAAATTAACGATAACAAAATATACTAATGAATATAAATAAAAATAACCAAATATAGATAATGAAAAACACCTACCTGAAATACATTTTTAAGTTAGACTACTAAAATGACTAAAAATAAAACTGAAAAAATTAAGTTAAATAGAAGCATTAAAAAACGCATATAACAATTACTAAAACTAGGTGTGTTTAAACTGTTGTTTCGTTAACTGAAATAAAGCTGAAAAAATACAAATGCTAGATGAAAAACAAACTTAAAAATTAAAAGCAGAAACGCTGCACTGGCAACTAGCTGAAATAAGTTTATTTATAAAAATGACTAAAACTAAAACTGCAATAAAAATTAAGCTAAAGAGAAATATTAAAAAACAAATAAAATAAAAGCATTTTACAAAATTAATAAAACTTAAATTAAAAATAAAAAAGCTAATTAAAAATTTGAATAAATAATAATATAATAGCATATAAATGATCCTAACAAACAATATCATGTGAAATACTTGGACCAGAATACACTCAAAGACAGACAAGGTGGGCCATTAAAGCTACATTAAAACTCTCGAACCCCATTAAAAGCAACAGATAACACATTTAAGTTAGTCTGAGCTCTTATCGACGTTTGAATAAACTTGAACACAGTTTAATAGCAAAATAAAAAATCGAGGAGTTAGGTTAGTGCCCATGGCTCACCATCTTCACTAGGCTCTCTGAAGGATCCGGATCTCATCATGCTCTTTGGTCGGTCGGCCAGAGACAGAGAGCTGCCCAGAGGAGACGTGCCGTACAGCTCGTACCCCATGTCATTCGCCGGGATGCTGCTGGAGCGTGTGATCTGGGAACCGGAGCCTGAACTCGGGATTGGTGCCACTGTAGACAGAGAGAGAGTGTTATATCATTATTGAAGATGATTGATCTCAGTCATGTGCCTCTGCTGTAAAATCTCACACCTGAGAAGTGTTTGACTTCACTCACCCACGTTGGTCGGTGGTGATTTTCCCAGGAAGGGCTGTGTCACGTGTGTCGGCGAGGGCAGCTGCGGCGGGCTCTCCGAATCCGTCATGCTTGTGATCGTGTGGGAATGACGGCGCTCCCTCGCTTCTCCCTCTGATTGGCCGCTGCCATAGCGACTGTGGAAGAAAGCATAACATGTGTGGGTCAGAACCATCTTACATTGCAATGCTGTACTAGTTGATTTTAGATAAAATAGATGTACCTTAATCCTTTCTTGGGAAAGGTGTTCCTATCAGTTTGTAAACTGGGAGGGGTAAAGAGCAGCACATACAGTATAAATAGCTCACCCCAAACTAACACGGTTAGCATTACACTGATATCCAGTCCAATATGAGCATCTGATTGTTTAACTAATCATTCAGTCTCTTGCTGTGTCGCTCTTGTTCCAGCAGGGGGCGACTCTCTCACAGCAAATGACATGAGTATCTTGTGAATATTTTATTGTGCTCTTTTAGAAAATTTAGTACATACAGTAATATAAATGTGTTAAGTAAGACAAAATTATATATATAAAAAAAATTAATAATAATTATTGTTGTTGTTGATGTAATAATATTATTATTAGTGTTATTATTATTTTTTTTTAAATTGGTAAAACATAATATGATGATCAATAATATATAATTTATAACTAATAATTAAAATTGTAATTTTTTTGTATAATTATTAGTATTTCTAATAATAATAATAAGGTTAATTTATTTTTGCAACTTGTTAAAATAAACAATTGGTCCAAGAGATTTGTTAATTAACTGATTATATTATATAAGTTATATAAAACTATATATAATTTATATAATTATATTTATATTATATTTTATTTAAAAAATAATATACATATAATTGACAATTCATAATATAATAGATAATTAATAGTTTACATGATAGCATATATATATAATAATAAATATAAAATCAATATAAAAAACATTATATTTTATATAACAATAATAATATAACAATAATATTAATTTATTTGTCCACAAGATATTTATTATTATTATTTACATATTATCCTTTTATTTATAAATGAAATTAATGTATTTTATATTTTAATAAATTGTTCAATAAAAATTGTTCTATATTATTAATACATATGGAAAATACATATTTAACAGTATTTAATAATAATAGTAATTATATTTATTATTATTATATAATTATTATAATTATATAATTTATAATAAAAACAAAACAATGATTTAATAGGGACTTTAAATGAGCGTAATATCGCATAAAACAAAATGTTGGTGTGACCACTTATGCTGCTCTTTTTACCAGGTTCATTCATTCATTATTTTATTTAAAATCAGTTAAACAACATTCAGCCAATAAACAGACCCAAACTCACCTGTCGCCCAAAGTGATGGACGTCCGACTGCATGCACCCCACGTCCCAGTACTCCTGGCGTCATCCCGCTCTCCCAGATCCGGTTTGGAGGGGACGCTCATGTGAAGCGGCAGCGACTCCATGCTGCGGTGCAGGCCGGACATCTTGGGGTAGAGGATGGGGGAGCTGCTGACCGACAGCGTCTGGCCTGAGAAACAGCTGGGAGAGTCGATGTGGAGCACCGGCGCGGGGCTCGGGGTGAGTCGAGGGGGAACGCGGGAGCCCGCCAGGTCCTGCAGCTTGGAGTAGGGAGGGATCTTTGGAGGAAGGTCATGGATGGTGATGCAGGAGTCCAGACTGTTGGAGTTGACCTTGTCTAGGTGAGCCAAGCTGGGAGGATGAACTAGAGACTTGCTGCTCAACAACCTGTTAGAGTCAAACACCACATCATCATCAGTAACGTCATGAACTCAAAGACCTTCTGTAGACAAGTACTGAAGGGATTTCAGAGCATCCAAAGGAACTAAATAAAGAAGAACATGCTGGCAACCATAAAACCAACCTCAAAGGCTCTTAATGTCCGTTTCCAGAAAGCGGTTTAAATAATTGAGTAGCATAACTTGCGTAATATAAACACACAGGGCATCTGCAGAACATTTCCTGCAAAAATGATGCCTATGCTTATTTTATGAAATAAGAAACTCTAACATTATATGTATATTTCCCCTGTTTTATTTTTGAAAAACTCCACAGGTACATGAGTCACTCAATTTTCCTAGTTGTTCACAATTATTATATGAAAATATCATAGATGGATTGATATGATTTGCTGAATATTTCAATTGCAATGCTAGAGACTAGAAACAGCAGCTGTAAAAAGGATTGAATAAATAAGTAAATAAATAAATATTTAACACATCATAACAATCAATACATGATACTTTTCAAATGAAATCTTTTTAAATAAAAAAAGGGAAAAATTGTAACACATCAAAATGATAGATTTTAAAAAATATTAATATTTACAGTTGATTAATTAAAATAGAATTTATTTTTAAAATAATAAATAAATAAATAGTTGGTTGTTTAATAGTAAATAGCCATTAATTTAGGACATATATATATATATGATTTAATATAATATATATATTAAATATATATTGTATATTATTATACAAGCATATAATTTATAGCAAATAAAGTATCATTAAAATACTTTTTTTAGTATTATTAAAAAAGTATTATTAAAAATTCTTAAAATGGGCAATTGACTAGAATTATTACAAGACCCTGCAATATATATATATATATATATATATATATATATGTATATGATTTAATATATAATTCAATTAAATATATATTGTATATTATTATACAAGCATATCATTTATAGCAAATATTATTAAAATATTTCTTATATATATATATATATATATATATATATACACACACACACACACAATTTAATTACAAATTTAATTACAAGACATTTTCATACATTTGAATTAAATTTAATATATATTTCAAGTCATTTATTTACATTTTTTGCTGCTAAAAATAATATAATTTTGTTTTACTTTATTTACTAATATCATGAACTGATTGCAGTGAATTTGATTTGATCTATGTATTTGTGCAGAGTGTTATACCTTGGCGTGCTGGTCGGCGAGCACAGTTCTGGGTATTTACTAGTGCTGGTCCTCTGCACTCGGTGGATCTTCTCCACAGTCTCTCCACAGCTGTCGCTCTGGTTCTCAGCCTTCAGACAGCTGATCTCCAGGTCGGCTTTGGCCTTGGCCCTCTCCTTCTCCTTCTCACGGTCCGTTTGGTTGACAGGTCCAGTGATGCTCGGGCGACTAACCGCTTTCAAACTGCCTCCATCTTTTCCTCTGGTTGGCATGGTGTTGGGCAGAGGCGGTACGGGTTTAAGGGTGAGGAGACTGGCGTCGATGCTGCCACTAACAGGGCGAGAGGAAGGGCGTCCGGTCAAGCTCATAGCGCTGGATTTGGCAGGCCGCGGCAGACTGCGGTACTGAATGCTCCCGCGAGCGTTGGGTGCAAGGAAACCCTGTTCGGAGCCGCTGGCGTCCAGGCTGTTTTTGCGACCGCCTCCGCCTGGGACGGGTTTGATGGGGATGCCCGAGGACTTGGGGGTTTTGCCCACAGTGGCCGAGCCGCTGGTGATGGTGGCGCCTCCTGCTGTCAGGACGGTAGCGGTTCCAGTGGTCGGTGGTTTCTTGTAACCGAAGGAGGCGCCGGCGGAGGGTTTGACCAGACCTGAGGGAGGCTTGCGGTGCTCGTTGTCCCGGCCGGCGTCGGAGCGCGAACGCTGGAGACCCGTTGCCCTGACAGACATTTTTACCCTGTCAACTGCCTTAGTGTCTCCTTTAGAAACTATAAAGAGAGAGAGAAAACGGTCATTAAGTGTCACTCATAGGTACATGTGCCTATTTAAACCCAAGAGCACCAATGTTTGGTGTCACACAAGTTTGAAGATGCAGAGGGAAATATTATTAAATCTTTTTTTACACATCACTACTGTATGACTTTAGAAGTATAGAACTGGTAGAAGTATTTTCTGGTAGCTTCGTGTGGTTTTGTGTCATTTCAGGGAAATATTTTCATTGTATTGCTCAGAGAATTCCATTCCTTTAAAATTAGATACGGTCTACGACTTTTTACATAATTTAGACTTCTCTGCTTCTACTTCATACATAAAGGTCAACTGAAATTTTCTCTTTTTTTAACCAAAATTTCAATACAATCTCTCAAAAATGTAAAAATCTGTGTTGTTTTATTTGTTAAAATATTATTACAGCATTATTTATAATCTATTAGAGTATTTTTATGGGTTTTAATATACATTTTCTGGTTTAATTTAAATTTTTAAGTTTTAGTAATTTATATATATATATATATATATATATTATTATTATTATTATTATTATTTTTTAATTACACTATTTAGCTTTCTTTTATTTATTTACATTTTACTTTTTTAATTTCAGTTGGTTGCCAGGGCAACATTTTAAGAGTTAACTAAAACTAAAATCCAAACTTTATTAATATTTTTAACAAATAATTAGTTTCTACTTGAAATAAAATAAACATTAACTGTAATAAAATATTTTTAAAAATCATTTCAACTAGTTGCCAAGTACACATTTCTCATTTTAATTTAGTAGTTTGATGTACTAAATAACTGAAACTGAATTAATAAATATATAATAAACATAGACAAAAATAAAAAAAACTTACCAATAATGACAAAAACAACAAAATGACTAAAGCTTTAACTAAAATTAAAATGGAAATGGATAATATAAAAATAAAAACTGATTAAAAATAGTAATAAAAACTATAACAGTATCTCAGTTGAATTAATACTAATTTCAATTATAACAATAACAACACTATTTGTCTTTTAAAACCTACAGTTTTAAGTGCACTAAATTCCATTGAAAGCCAAAAACCAGGAAACCTTGGGTTGTTCATACTCCATTAATTATTATAAAATATGGAAAACAACAATCTTCCTCTAGGATGGAAATACCAAATATTTTTAGACATAACCCTGGCATTTATTTTAGTACCTTGAAATATCATAAAAACCACAAAAATGAATATGATAATCATTCTGCAATACATCAAAATACCACGCTATTACCATCCGACACCATCACTATACCATGGTACTACGGCAGTACTTTTCTGAGGGAACTTACCACATCAACCTCATCGTCAATAAAACTTCATTTGCATTCACAAACACAAAGATGAATCAGCGTCCTCGGTGTGGTCAGAGACGAATCATTAGAAAGGTGAGTAGGAAAGCCTTGGGGGTATGACTTCAGATGAAGTCATGGAGAGGACCCGATTGAAGCCATGATTAAGGTTCTGTGGCCTAAATCTACAGTATGTGAGTCATGGCTGATGAAGACCAGGGCAAGCAGCCATCTGCATTTAATTATAGACACTTCAAAGATAAAGAGCGTCTCGGCCTACACAAGATATAAACACCAGCACACACGTGACCTGAGCGCTGTGTGAACACAACACACATCTGCATACTACAGTGAAAGAGAGCGAGCAAGAATATGTCATCTAATGAGGTTTAATGACGTTTGGAGGACTAATTACTCATAGATGAGTTTCTATGAAGCTTTAATCACTGAACGAACACTAATGACAGAAGTGCCTACAGATAAACTATCATCAAGCGGAGAGCATTATCTGAGCGTGGCATTCTGGGAAATGCCTGAAAACATGCCTGCTTATTATCTATGATTTATTTTTGCATATAATTTCAATTTTTCCACTTAAAAAGGCCATTATGAGATCGCTCAAGCACACTTTTCATGCAAACTATTTTTAAAAACACATTTGTTAGGTTTGAAATGATTAAACAGCTGATATACTGTTTAAAATGAAAACTTTATGGTTGCCAGACTTTAGTTGAGTAGCTACAGTACATACTACTACATAGTACATACAGTAGTATATACTTACTCTTATGATTTCTGCAGTATATACAGTAGTATGTATAGTGTGCTCAGTATGCATTTTTTTTTACATACATAATACTGTTCCTAGGCTCACCAAGGCTGCATTTATTTGATCAAAAATACAGTAAAACAACAATATTGTGAAATATTTTTACAATTTAAAATAACTATGGTCTATTTGAATATATTGTTAATCAAAGCTGAATTTTCAGCATCATTACTCCAGTCTTCAGTGTCACATGATCCTTCAGAAATCATTCTAATATGCCGATTTGCTGCTCAAGAAACATTTCTTATTGTATTAACAATGTTGAAAACAGTTGTGCTTTTCAGGATTCTTTGATGACTAGAAAGTTCAAAAGAACAGAATTGGTAACATTTGGTAACATTACTAAATAAATGTCTTTAGTATCGCTTTTGATCAATTTAATGCATCCTTGCTGAATAAAAGTATTAATTCTTTATATATAGGGAGTAATTTTACTTCAAAGTGGCCACACAACCCAAAAACAACGGAAACCAACTGTTTTATTCAGTGCTATGACCTTAAATTGGTGATTATGCTTTTGCCATTTGTGAGGTACTTTAATAACAGGACGTCAATATGACAAAGTAAAATGCCACACGGTGCCAAACAGCTGCTGGTTTTCTTCTAAGTACACTGGGTCCCTGACATTTAAATGTCATTGTAAACTATGGATCCAGCATAGAAAGGTTAGGCTGCCTACAGGTGAACTGCATCAGTGGAAGATGGTGAAAAGATAAACCTGACAGGCTTCTCTCAAGAAATCTGCTCAGGCACTTGAGGAAAGTCAAAAACATAGTGAAGAAGAGTTAATGGAAAAATTCACCCTGATTTATGCATCTTCATGTAATACTAAACCAGCATGACTTAATGAGGTTTGAAAGATGCAGCAAAAAGGAGGACTCCCTCACTTAAATCTCACAGAAATCTATCATATGACTTCAGAAGACTGAGTCACATGGACTACTTTTATGGCCCTTTTAAGGTTTGTTATTATCTATTTTTGAAGCCCTGGTCACTGTATGCATTCAATGTATAGAAAAGCTTAACATGGATTATGATATGAGGATGAGTACATGATGAAAACTTTGAACTATCAGAGTTAAGACTCAGTTTTGATAGTATTCATGAGGTTCTTTATAAGTTTCCACCCGAGTCATCGTTTTGATATCTGCTGAAGAGATACTTCACCAAACTCTGTCTAGCACATGGTCTTCATTTACAGCAGGTTATGTATGACAGCGGTAACATAAACAACCTAAGAAGTTTGTCCAACTGATTCATTTCCACATATAGCAGCATTAATTTATAATCCTTCTGGAGCTGCATGCTGGATGATAAAGTGAAGATGCATGTTTGGAGAACAAAAAGTTTTTGTTTTGCTGTCAAGAACGGGTCCCTCTAATGAATTTATGTCTAAAATATTTTCAAATCCAAATATACAGTCTTTTGTCAAAGCTAAAACCTAAATATTAGCACCCCCCCTCCATAAAATAAATAAACAAATAAATAAATAAAATATATAATAACATATAACATAAAAAACAATACAAAACAATTAAATTGCAAATAAAATAAAACATAAATAACAACAAGTATAAAATAAACAAAAAATAAAAACAAAATAACTACAAAATAACAACAAAATAAATATTAAAAAAATAAATAAAAAAAATAAATAAAATAAAATTACCTGCAACTTTTAGCACACTTTGTGAAGTGTGTGTGATGGGTGAGGTGACGCCCACAGGAGGATTGCGGCTCTTTTTGAAGCTCCCAGGTTGTCCGAGACTCTGAGGTTTCTTCAGTTCTCCTTTCCCTGCCCTGTCCTGCACAGAACCATCCGGCAGCCGAGTTTTCCTCCACTTGCTGGAAGGCTCTGATTTTAGGCTGCCTGTGTCATAAACCCCATCAGCTTTCCGTAAGGACTTGCTGTCCTCGCTGTACCACGCCAGTCCACTCTCCACCAGAGAACGCTTCTCTGCATCCGTCCGCAGCTAAACACACACACACACACACACACACACACACACACACACACGGTGTGTTAGAAGAGCAGATTTAATATGGGAGATCATACTATATAACATTTTAATGTTCGAAACTTTAGGGTATGTGAGATTACTTTCAAAGAAATGAATACTTTTATTCAGCAAGAATGTATTAAATTGATTGAAAGTGGTGGTGAAGACATTTATAATGTTAATAAGATTTTCATTTCAAATATGCTGTTCTTTTGAAATTTCTATTCATCAAACAACCCTGAAAAATAAAATGTATCCCTGTTTCCACAAAAAATATGAAGCAGCACAATTGTTTTCAACATTGATAATGATCAGAAATGTTTCTTGAGAAGCAAATCAGCATATTAGAATGATTTCTGAAAGATCATGAGACACTGGAGACTGGAGTAATGGTGCTGAAAATTCAGCTTTGTATCACAGAAATAAATTACATTTTAAAACATATTCAAATACGAAACAGTTATTTTAAATTATACTAATAAATGCAACCCTGGTGAGCAGAAGTGTTTTGAAGATGACACATGAAGATGTGTTTTTAGCTGTTTCTTGAGGATGGCTAAGGACTCAGCTGCTCAAATTGAGTTGGGCAGGTTATTCCACCAGGAGGGAACAGTTAATGTAAAAGTCCGTGAAAGTGATACTGAGCCTCTTTGGGATGGCACAATACAGCAACGTTCACTTGCAGAACGCAAGCTTCTAGAACCACACTGAAGTAATGAATTAAGGTAAAGGGGTGCAGAGCCAGTGGTGGTTTTGTAGGCAAACATTAATACCTTGAATTTTATGCAAGCATCTATTGGTAGCCAGTGCAAATTGATGAACAGAGGTGTGACGTGCATTCTTTTTGGCTCAATAAAAATTAATCTTGCTGCTGCATTCTGGATTAATTGTAAAGGTTTGATAGAACTGGCTGGAAGACCTGCCAAGAGAGCAATGCAATAGTCCGGCCTGGACAGAACAAGAGCTTGAACAAGGAGTTGTGAAGCATGTTCCCGAAAGAAAGGGCCTGATCTTGTTGATGTTGAATAAAGTACATCTGCAGGACCGGGCAGTTTTAGCAATGTGGTCTAAGAAAATCAGCTGATCATCAATCAACATATAATTAGCCTATACTGTATGACTTGGACAATATTAAGTGCATATTTCCATGCAAGCTCATTTATGACTTAGTTTCCCCTCATTTATGATGTAACGTTTTTCCAAGGTAAAACCAAATGGACAGAGGCCTCATACAGTGTAACACACTGAAATACACAAATACACTATGAATGATGCGAGTGTTTCTGTTATCTAGAATGTAATAACCACAATCAAAAGCCACCCTCTGCGTCGGCTGTAAAACATAAAGATTAATATGAGCGTTCAAGAAAAACAAAACAAAAAAAAAAAACAGAGCTCAGCGAATCTTACTCTAAAAGACTTTCCCACATTTACACTTGGATCCTCTGATGTTATTCTATGGACACAGTTTTACTTCAATAATAAAGTCTACATGAACGAAACTTGGAAATAACTTTGCATTATATATAACATGCCAATTATGGATAAAAACATTGCCAATGCCAAGAATATGACATTTCTCTATTCACACCGTCTTAGAATAAAGACCAGATGGCACATTGAAAACATCTTCAAAATTTCATGTAACCATGCTATGATGCTGTTACCATAGCAACAGAAAGTCTATCAAGTCATATTGTTCCCTTTTTGTCTGTATGAGAATTAACATTTGCGTCTCTAATGACGAGGAAAACAAAGGTTTGATTTCACGGTGAACTGATAGCGAGCGCTTCAAACAAGCAAATGACGTGCCCAATGGGAAACAGCTGCTCTTAATTCATCCAAGAAAATCAAAGCCTGACTTTTAAAGTAAGTACTGGCTCTCCCGGCCTGACTTTGACTGCAGGGGGTGAATGTGATACACACATGTGTCTCATACTTTGGTTGTGTTGCATTATTTGTAATCATTATTGGTGATGCTTCTATAACATTAACAACTTGGTGTGACAAAAACAGACCCGCAAACCAGAAACGGTTTAATTTAGCTTTTTATCAGCTGTTGAAATGTTCAGTCTGTATGTGTAACACTGAAAAACAGCAGACTACCAAACCAGTAACACGTTAAATTGAAGATGGCAGAAACACCAAACCACAGCCTGAAACTAGAGCCTGAAACTGTCAAGATGTCTTACGTTCTCTTGTCTCAACACTGAACAAATCCTCAGAGGTTATTTTATGTCAGTGTTTACCGGAGAAGGAACTGAAAAACAATGTCAAAAACAGATACGGAAGTCATTTTAATATGTGCCTTGGTGTCCGCATCCAGTTTTAGTTTTTAAGCACTGGTTGCATGTTCATATTTCATTTTAGAACAAACAAATTCATTGCTAATTATCCACATGATTAGTTAAGTAAAAAGGGATGGTAAGATTTTTAAATGTTTTTGAAAGAAGTCTCTTCTGCTCACCAAGCCTGCATTTATTTGTTCAAAAATACAGTAAAACAGAAGATCCTGTGAAATATTATTACAATTACAAATAACTGTTGTCTACATGAATATATTGTACAATGTAATTTATTCCTGGAATGTAATGCTGAATTTTCAGCATCATTACTCCAGTCTTCAGTGTCACGTGATCCTTCAGAAATCATTCTAATATGCTGATTTGCTGCTTGAGAAACATTTCTGATTATTATCAATGTTGAAAACAGTTGTGCTGCTTGATATTTTTGTGTAAACAGCGATACATTTGTATTTTCAGGATTCTTTGATGAATAGAAAGTTCAAAAGAACAGCAATTATTGTCTTTACTGTCACTTTTGATCAATTTAATACATTCTTTCTGAATAAAAGTATGAATTTCTTTAAAAAAAAAAATCGTACCTAAAGCAAGTTTCTAACTCATGGACAGAAAATGGCCAACTTCATATTCAAATTGTTGCATATTTTTTTTAGTTGTAGATTGATCTACACTGATCTAAACCAAAGACCTCGGAACTCTAGGAACGTGACTGACTTGGTTATTTGGATGAGTTCTAGATATTTTCCTACCACAGAAAAACATTTCTTATCCCTTAGTTTGTAAAATCAAACAGAAAAAAAGCAAAGAGTGTTGCTCCATAGACTTCCACTGTCTGCATGTTTTTACAGCAGCTGCAATCTAAAGTTGAATGGAATCCCATTTGGAACATTTAATCATGTTTAGTGCAAAATATATGATGTCTCAAACCTGCTTGCTGATTTATTAACTAGCAGTGTATTGATGCCAAGTTTTACTAAATCCAAACAAGCAACGTTCAAGAACAAGACCCGAATCTTTCAGTGCACAAAACCCCGGTCTCCGAGCTGCTTACCATGACGGAGGAGTTGCGTCGCGAGCCGACAGGTGTGGTGGGGAGGGAGTTGAGAGACGAGCTGGCGTTGAGTTCCTCTGAGCTCAGGTTATCAGAACCATCACTCAAACCGCTGCTGATGGAGCTGCTCTCGTCCCAACTGCACAAACACAGAGAGAGGAGATACAGACGCTTAGAAGAAACCGGGAAAGGTTGAATCATGCAAGATAGCACAGTACCACACCCAGGACATACTGTATTGCTCAGAGTCAGAAGAATTAATATTATGATTCATTTAAGAGTCAAGTTTGTTACAGGTTTCTCTTCTAAAATTTCTTTTGGGGAAATAAAAATGAGTTTACTCTCACTTTTGATATCCATGGAAGTTCATTTCTGTCAGCAAATAAAAATATTAAAAACGTGATTGCGTTTTTTCCGAATTGCGAGCTTTTATCTCATAATTGCAAATGATAAAACTAGTAATTCTTAGTTCACATCTTGCAATTCTGACATTTTTTCCTCCACATAATAAAACAAAATTAATAAAGGTATTTGTGATTTTTTTTAACCTTTTTTCTCATTTATTTATTTTTACTTTTTTTTGTTTCTGCCACTGAATTAAAAAAAACATAAATGTGACTTTTTATTTCACAATTCCTACTCTTCTTTTCTCTTTTTAGAACTGTGAGATTATATCTTACAATTGCAAGTTCTAAACTTTACATTTTGCAATTTTTCCTCGGACTTCACAGTTTAAATCTTTCAATCCTTTTTTTATGACACAGAATTTAAAAAAAAGGTAATTGTGACTTTTTAATCTCACAATTCTTGTTTCTTCTCTCAAATGTGAATTTATATTTCACAAATCAGACTTGTGCATTTGCAAGTTCTAAACTCATAATCATAAGTTTACATCTCGCATTTTTGACTCTCAGAATTCAGAGTTTAAATCTCTTTTGAAGATTTTTTTTTTCACCACAGAAATTTTTCAAAATTTGTAATTACAACTTTATATCTCACAATTATGAGTTTATATCTTGCAAATTTTAGTTTATATCTCACAATTCTGACTTGTTCTTAGAACTAAGGGAAAACAAGGTTGGAATTGTGAGATATAAAGTCACAAATATTTGTTTAATTTTTGTATCCCGTACTGGAATCAAAGCAAACCTCTCCTGAAACTGAAAACTTTTCCTCAGGAGAAAGATCAGAGCAGCATTATTTGATCTCAATTTCATCTCAGTACTGTCAAGGAGAAACAACTGAGGCAGTTTAGAGAGAAATCATTTGTCACTTGTCTTTCCTATGGGAACTTTTCTGCTCCATTACCTGACCCAGGAACAGACAGCAGGGTCTCATAATGGCACAGATGTCTTCACCATACGACCAGAGACTCGATCTACCACACAAGCTCAGTTCTGGCTCTGGAGCAGGCTTGCGTTTACTTCCCAAAAACATTGGAAGGGGTGTAGATAGTAGTGGGTAGTGATTGGAGAGGTTTAAAATAACTGTATTGTTCTTAAGGTCAGTGAGTTTATGAATGGCAAAGCATCAGTGCCTTAACTACGAATGGGTTTTTCTGGCAAACGCTACAGCTTTGGGGTTTGTCCATCTGTTCTGAAAGAGGGAAAGCCACACTAGGATCATAATGATTCATCCTCAGTCTTGCATGACAAAGATGTGATTTAGGCCTGAAACACACATAAGTATGTGAACACAAATGCCATGCAAGATCTGCACATTTTAAAACTTTCCTCTCCAAACTCTCCTCTTTAGATGTCATTGTGTTTTCTAGTCTAAAATAAATACAACAAGCTGTGATGCATTAAGTAGCTCTACAATACACTATCTGCTATTGTAAATAGATGTGGAAATCTCTCAAAATAAAACCTTTAAAGGAAAATACAGTTTGGGGATGATTACATTCTTGATTATATTCTTGGGAATGTTAAATAAACAAATGTTACACTTTATCCAAATTAAAAAAAAATGAGAAAAAAAGATTGGGAATAATTATATTCCTCAAAAGTAAAAACACTGAAATAAATGGATGTTTAACTTCCGAAAAAATAAGTAAGTAAATAAATAAATAAAAAGAAAGAAATAATAATAAAAACCATAATCACATTCCTAATAAAAATGAAAAAGATGTATAATTGTCTCAAAATTATAATAAAAAAGACCATATTTACCATATTCATAATAAAAATGACACAAATCAAACAAGTGTGGAACTCCATAAAAATACATGTTTAGAAAAAAAAAATCAAACATTAAAAATATTAAATTAACCCAATTTAGTAGATTTATTTATTGATGTTTATAAAAATAAGGATAATAGGAAACTTGTCTCAAAACTTTATTTATTTATTCAATCCAATAAAGAACACTCAACTAGGGAGGTAAGATTAAAATGGGAGAGAGAAGCCAGTCTTGCTATTTCAGAGGAAGAGTGGTTAAATATCTGTTCTGTTCAGGCTACTTCTACTAGTTCCGGTATGTGGAGAGAATTCTGCTGGAGGAATCTTATTAGATACTTTATAACCCCCAAGTTAAAGTCTATTCAGAATGGTGAGACGGGTAGTGGTTTGTGCTGGAGGAAATGTGGGGAACAACTAGCAGATCACTTTCATGTATTTTGGAGCTGCCCAACCATTCAGCCATACTGGCAGGAGGTAACACAAGTAATATACAATAGAATATTTTGATGGAAATGGATGATTTTTTTTTCACTATTTCTATTTTGGTAACTTGCTTGAATATTTGATTTCGTGAGAGAGAGGTGCTGAATATTAAAGAAGGTTTAAAATCATGAAGTTGCATTGATTGTATGTATTAAAGTCTGATCCTCCAAATAAAACGATTGCTGGATATTGTGGTCTAGTGTGTTGTAAAACATAGAGAACTGTCTTCGCATTAAATTTACGGATGACACATACTTCACACTAAAAATGGATTGTGTTTATCTCTTTGTTTTGTAATTTGACCTCTGTATGTACCTGTTAACAAGACCTATGTAAAGATGCAAAGGTGACCAGTCAACTGTTTACCAAGTTCTGTTGTTATCCTTATCCTTTAAAAAATAAAATATAAAAAAAAATATATATATATAATAAATTAACTTTAAATTAATTAAAAATAAAAAGTGAACAGATCAATCAATCAATCAATCAATCAATCAATTCTTAATAACTAAAAAACAAAACAGTAAAGTAAATGAGTGTTTAACTTCACAAAATACAAAATGAAAAAGAAAAAAAAGAATGTGATATAATTACATTCCTGATAAGAAGTAAAAAGATGCAGAAAACAAATGTATAATTCTCTAAAAATAATAATAGGAAGACTGGGAATTATTTTATTCTTAATAATTTAAAAAAAAAGTTAAAAAGATTCAGTAAACAGATGTGGAACTCCCTCAGAATAAAAGTTTAGAAAAAAAGGTTATGAATGAATACATCCATAATTAAAATGTAAAAAATGAAGAGGAAGTTAACAGAAAAATAAACAAAGGAAATTTTTAACACTTAAAATGGTAACTTAATTCTTTAAAAACATTACAGTTTTTATAATTCTTGCATGCAGTGACGGATGCAGCGAAAGATGGTTTTGGGCCATCTATCTGAACCGAAGGTGCTTTAAAGAGCCACTGAAGAACCTTTAAGCAAATGACACACGTGGGATGTTAGTAATGAACCTGAGTCATGATCACTGTAGATCTCTGTCTCTTTCTGCCATCACGCTGGGTCTGAAGTACTTCGTGGTTTCCGACTCAGCAGAGTCTACGGAGATGGAAAAGGGAATTATGGGTGCCAAAGAATCAGAGGACAAAAATGGCTTGTTGATGTTCGGAAGAACAACTTAAGGAGCCAGCAATTTGTGCTAATTACAGGTTGTGCGGCACAGAGCGGAGAGAATGGACTTGCCTACATATCTCAACGGTTAGAGACGACTCCCGCAAAGACATTTCTTAATGCTTTTCTTTTCCACATCAGTTTCTATTTCCACCCGTTTGAAAAATAATGGTGGCACACTGGAGCCAAAAGTCAGCCAAAGTCTGTGTCAGCTGGTTTTAGTCTCATTTGAATGGGAACTCTGATTACCATGCTGAGATATTACATAATGACAAGACCAAAGAACAAGTCAATGATTTTACATTTTCTAAAGAAAATAAGAGTGCAACCAT
This sequence comes from Tor tambroides, assembly GCA_021397915.2. Taxonomy (NCBI): domain Eukaryota; kingdom Metazoa; phylum Chordata; class Actinopteri; order Cypriniformes; family Cyprinidae; genus Tor; species Tor tambroides. The sequence goes on along the minus strand of JAFVLL020025433.1, from coordinate 20,151 downwards.
GTGCAAAAATCATCAGAAAACTTAAAAATCTTGTCATTAATTAAAAAAAAAAACTTTAAATTACATTTATTTAAACTGCATTAAAATACAATACAAATCTTAGATCACTTCAAGAAAAATGTAAAAACATGTATTTAATGCAAAAAAAAACAAACAAGTGTTGCCTTGGCATCTAATTGAAGTTGATGCACTAAAATCACTGAACCTAATATTGAAAAATAAAATATAAAATATATAAATAAAATAATATAATAAATATAATAGAAATAAAATATTAAAAAATAAATGAAAGCTAAAATATAAAAACAAAAACTATTTAAAAATTTCTAAAATGAGCTAAATTTAAAATAAAAATGGGCTGCCATGTGAAAAACTCATTGTAATAAGGCTAAAGCCTTCTAGGTAAATGTCAAAACAGTTGCTAAGGTGAACTAGGTGGTTGCCAGGTTACTTGTTTGAAGTTAAAATAAAATACAACATAAATATTAGATAAGAAAAACTAAATGTGTGAAAATCTGAAATGTTGTCTTGGCAACTAACTGACATAAAAGTACTAAAATTACTAAAATTAAAACTGAAATAAAAATAAATTAATGCTAAGATATTTAAAAAACGAATACAAAAATAAAAGCATATAAAAATGTATGCTTTTAAGTAATAAAAACGTCATGAAACTATTAAAAAAATTATCATTAATTGAAAAAATTAAAATAAAATACAATATGTTAGATAACCGAGAAAAACGTTTAAAAAATAAGAAATTAGAACTGCTGACTTGGCAACTAACTGTATTAAAAGTTGAAATATTAAAATGACTAAAACTGAAATAAAAATAAATTAAAGCCACAATATTTTAAAAAAAGAATAAAAGTATATATAAAGCATATTAAAAAATCTAAAACATACTAAAATTAAGATTAAAAAATAAAAGCTAATTCAAAATATTAATAAATACTATAATACTGTAGTGTATAAATAATACTAAAATACCACTGCAGACAAGTGCATGTAGCTGAACCGCAAACACACCGTTGTTCACATAAACGCTGAGACAGATGTCTGAAAACAGAACAGGGCCGAGGGAAGCTTTGCTTCATCAGACTCGCTCTCAGTAATAAAATCTTCCCTCTCTCAGGAAACGCTCGCTGTCTCTGTCTTGGGCTGAGGGACGTTTCATGAGGAACCGCTGTGGTCTCCAGAAAGGGCAACGGTGCCATCAATCTCATCTGAACATTCAGTGGAAACCGCCAAATAACTCAGGAAATCATTCATCACAGCCGCTGAGAAAACACAGCCCAAAAGGTACGAGTTTGAAATGGAAAAAGACGACAACGTAAGAAATACAGCTAGTTTCTTTAGCAGCTTTACAGTGTACACTGTGTCCTATTTACAGTAATTTACAGTATTTAATGTTAATATATCAATCTATCTGAAGTATCAGAATCTACTTTTAACCTTAAAATATACCGATAACCATCATGATTATACAGGTGGTAAAACAAAGCCAAACGATCTAAACGATGAATCATAAACTGTCTATAAAACATGGCCAATAATCACACAGATGCATTGTGCACAGACACGCAAACACAAAACACCAGGCTAAAACACATGACAAAAATACTGCAATAAACATTAGTTAAATAACAGAAAATGCAACGTAAAACACTCTAATGTACATTACTCGTAATAAAAATAAGAAGAAACAAAATGATTTGATTATATGAAACATAATCTTATGTGATGTGTCTTGCAGGGATTTCTGGTAATGTCCTTTTACTGTTTTTCACCATAATGTATACAGCAATTAATCTTTTTTACTTGTAAGATCCATATGATTTAGATTTACATATTTTATGTTTTGCAGTGATTACAGTATTTTCCTGTAAAAATTACAGCGTTTTTATTGAGAATTCTTTTTTCCATTAAGTAATCATATTTAACTACCATAATTCATTGTCTTTTTACAGTTTTTCGTCATCATTTATACAGTAATTCATATTTTTTACTTGCAAAAATCATATATTTGACATTTTGAATCTAAAATGAAATGAACTGTAATTTTACAGTAATTACAGTATTTTCTGTAAAAAAAAAATTCTATTTTCCATTATTAAAGTAATCCAGTATTTAATTCTCAAATTTAATTCCGTGTCTATGTACTGTTTTTCACCATAATTTATACAGTAATTCATATTTTTTACTTGCAAAAAATCATATATTTGACATTATTTCTTGGAGTATGTTTTACAAGAAAATACTACTTCATTCTTTCTACTTCAAAAATTCACATTATTTCAATTTTATTTGCTGTTTCTTTGTAATTAGTTGTGAAATTTACAAGCAATTTCTGAGTGAAAATTGTTTATACAAAATTTTTCTTCAGCCTGACATTATTTTACAGTGATTGCAGTAATTTTCTTTAAAAATTACCCTTTAATTTTCAGCAAATGCACAAAACTGTTTGCTATATGTGACCCTGGACTACACAACCAGTCTTAAGTCGCTGGGGTATATTTGTAGCAATAGCCAAAAATACATTGTATGGGTCAAAATTATTGATTTTTCTTTTATGCCAAAAATCATTAGGATATTAAGTAAAGATCATGTTCCATGAAGATATTTTGTAAATTTCCTACTGTAAATATATCAAAACTTAATTTTTGATTAGTAATATGCATTGCTAAGAACTTGATTTGGACAACTTTAAAGGCGATTTTCTCAATATTTAGATTTTTTTGCACCCTCAGATTCCAGATTTTCAAATAGTTGTATCTTGGCCAAATATTGTCCTATCATAACAAACCATACATCAATGGAAAGCTTGAAAAAATTGACCCTTATGACTGGTTTTGTGGTCCAGGGTCACATATATTTAGTCTGTGTGAAAAAATGTATATATAGTATAAATGGTCTTTATGCCAATACTCAGAAGTCTGATAATGAGATGCTTGGAGAAAAAAGGTGCTCGTTTCTCTAATAATGTGTTAATTAATAACTACTGAATACAGGGAGCCTGAGTAAAATCTATCTGATAAGAAACTAAAAACTCAAAATAACTTAGTCTAGTATGTTTGAACTGGGTTTCACTCTCACAAAAGTCTCAAGTATGGACAGGAATATGGGCTCATAACTTCTAACAGCTCCTTAGGGGTCTTTGTGAAGAATGGAGCAATGCATGTAAAGCTAGTCAGCTCAGTTTACTAAATTTGACTGAAAGAGCAATATTTGATGACAGAATCTTAACGCATTGTTATTCCTGGCTACAGTTCAAGTTGGCTGGTTCATTTGTATTCATTGTGATTAAAAAAATGAGAAATGACTTTGGGTGGAGAGGTTTTGTTGGGCTTGAAATATTAAGCAGTAATGTTCCCCTCCCAACTTTAGTCCATATGAAAAGCATCTGGGGCTTTGTGACAACTCCCAGCGTTCAGCACTCATATCAGCTGAGACTATGTTTCGAGTTACACCCATATTACAGAAAAAATGGATTCAATCCACTAGTGACACAATACGCAGGGGGAAGAAAGAGCATGTCGAGTCTTGAGCTATTTACCAGGTGACCAATTCGAACAAACACGGTTACTCAGTAAACTGTAAACTGACTAATAAAATATCCTTACACTTCAAAAGGGAGAAAAGCCTTTGTAGACCTTTGAAAGTCCCAATTAGCAGCTCAAGACTTGACCTTGACCTCTGCAAATATCGACATGCACTTACAGGTTGGTGTCACAGTTTCTGGTTTGTCTCTAATAGGAGTCACCTTGTTTCTTCTTGTTTCTCAAAATTAAGTGAGTTTTTGCTTGAAACAAGCAAAATAATCTGCCAATGGGGTAAGAAAAATAATCTTATGTCAAACAGAAAACAAGATTATTTTGCTTGTTTCAAGCAAAAACTTGCTTAATTTTGACTATTTTTTTCTGAAAACAAGACAATTATTTTTACTTGTCTAGAAAATCCTTCTTGATTTAGGAATTTTTTGATATTTTGGCTGGAGACAAGACCAAAAAATCTAAGTAAGAAAAGCATTTTTTGCAGTGTAATACAGTAATACACACTGCCTTAAATCAGCAGCATTGTTATTGTTAACTAAAAGTATTAAATAAATATAAAAATAAAATAAGTATATGTATATTAAATAACAAATAAAATTTTAATTAATAATTCAAAATGAACACAAAAACACACAATTACTAAAATGTAAACTAAAATCAGGAGTATGTTATTGTTAAAACTATTAAATAAACATAATAACAAATAAAATATCTGAAATAAAATATAAATAAAATAAAACATTAAATGAAATAACAATATAAAATGTAAATATACATAAAATTAAATAAAAATATTAAATACTAAATCAAAATGTAAAGGTAAAGTCAAACAGAAAAAACTAAATAAGAAAATAAAAATGACAAAATCATATAACAAAATTACTAAAACATTAACTAAAATTAAAATAAAAATTGAAAATATACTGTAAAAATAAAAAGCAATTCAAAATAGAAATAAATACAATATTATATAAACTACACCAAAAATACACTGTACAGCAGCAAGACACTGATGTTAAGTAAAGTATTTCTTTATTTATAGTTGTTATTATTTTAATATTAATATTAAATGTAATAATAATAAACAATTATTCCACCATGCAAGTAGCATGGTCAATTAGCAACTGCAGGCTGCAACTTGTATTAATGTATTAATGCAGCATTCAACTACAATGTGCATGTACATGTGTGTTTACACAGGCTTCAAACGCAACTCATCCAATCAGAATTTAGAACTGAAAATATCCGTTTAATAAAAAATAACACAGAACACTGTCCACTTTGATAATCCTTAAAAAAATTAGGGACTAGTAAAAGAAAACATACTGCTGTGAAAGTTTTTTCCTTTTAAACTTTAAACTCACTTTGTAAAGAACAGGGTCCTGTTCAGACACGCAGATGTCATCAGAGGGCGAAACTCCCTGCGCGCGAATCCTTCATTCATCGCTGATCTCTCCCGGCAGTGAGTCACGCCAAATCACGCACAGTCATCCTGTCTTTGTTCACGCTTGATCCAACTCACATCCATTGAAACTATCCGACTGAGACCAGGAGTCCCTCTCACACAGGCAACACCCCCGTCAAACACCCCCACCTCCCGGACAGCTGTAATCACATCCAGATGTACAGCAGCGTCCAGCGAGAGCATTACTGCTGGACCTGATGAAGACGACCGACTGCTGCACTTACAGCCACTTACTGACTGAAGGACATTTCTATCAAACTTTCCATATATATATACATACACACAACTCACATCCATTGAAACTATCAGTCTATACTATTTCTAATACCAGTATTAATAGTGAACCTGCTAATTATACCAAAATATACAAAATGATGCATTAAAATACATAATTATTACAGTCTATTAAAACAGCATAACTTTTCATAATTATTCATGCATCACTGCATGCTAATACCACACTTTGTTGTGCATGTAATGCCACAGTATTTTTTGAGGTATGTTGGAGTACCATACAGTATACTGTAAATCACGGCACATGAATATTGTAATCATTCGGTATGGTGTATGCACTACCATTTAAGAAATTCTTTTAAGAAATTCATACTTTTATTCACGCAAGTGTGCATGAAATTGATCAAAAGTGACAGTAAAGACATTTAGAATGTTACAAAAGATTCTACCGTATGTCAAATAAATGTTGTTTTTGAACTTTCTATTCATCAAAGAATCCTGAAAAAAAATGTATGATGGTTTCCACAAAAATATTAAGCAGCACAACTGTTTTCAACATTGCTAATAATCAGAAATGTTTCTTGAGCAGCAAATCAGCATATTAGAATGATTTCTGAAGGATCAAGTGACACTGAAGACTGGAGTAATGATGCTTTGCATCACAGGAATAAATTACATTTCATAATATATTCACTTATTTTAAATTGTACTCATATTTCACAACATTACGGTTTTTTTCTGTATTTTTAATCAAATAAACACAGCCTTGGTGAACATTAGTGACTTTATATAAGAAATCTTACTTTTGAATGGTAGTGTATCAAAGAGCACAAGGGGAGTACCTCTATAATGCCTTACATATACAGTACAAGCTTCATGGAAAATGTTTTGAGCTTTTAGATTTACAACACCCTACATCTACTGAAATACTGGTGAGATAAACTTCTGGCTATGTGTCTGAACCAGCTGAAGCCAGAAACTTTCCATGACAGACCCTTAATGGCTTTTCCACATCGGTAAACTCACAGCGAATACACGCGGAGGATTTGCACACATTTATCTCTGTTCACCTTTGATGTCAGAGCTTCTGCTTCATTCACGCCAGAGTCCGGCGGGGGAAGGACTCGACGAGCACCATGTGAGCGTGAGAAGGACAAGGAGAAGCAGGAATACATTAGCTGTGAGCGAGGTACTGAGTGAAATGAAGCTCGGATCGTTTTCTGTCATTCATTTCTTTCATGTGGCTCCAGTGGTGCCGAACCATGTCTACACATACACACAAACACACACACACACAGATATATATATACCAAACACACTGTGTGTGGCCCGCACTCTTTCAGCCACGAGGATACGCATGCATATCATCCCTAAACATGGATAATCATAACGTGTAAATAGCAAACGAACGCATCTTTATAGCCCTATAAATGTATTTTAAGGCTTAATAAAAGTTCAGAATAAGACATTAATTCTAAAAAGAAATGCATTTAAATCCACGCCGTATAAAAATGTGCATGCTCAGAATTTTTCATCACAACGCAATACATTAAAGGCAGGAGAGCAAAACTCAAATTCATAACAGTCTGTTATGTTATGGATGTAAAATGGGTTGCAAATGCTGTTTTAGTAAAACAAAATCTACAGATTAGAGTATTATAAAAAACTAGGGCTGTCAAACGATTAATCGCGATTAATCGCATCCAAAATAAAAGTTTTTGTTTACACAATATATGTGTGTCTTCTGTATATATTTATTTTGTATATATAAAGACACACGCATACAGTATATATTTTGAAAATATTTACATGTATTTAAAAGTTTATTTTATATTCATATAATTTATATTATATAAAAATATATTTAATATATAAATATAACATGTTTTTCTTAAATATATACATGCATGTGTTTGTATTTATATATACATAATAAATATACACAGTATACACACATATATTATGTAAACAAAAACTTTTATTTGGGATGCGATTAATCGCGATTAATCGTTTGACAGCACTATAAAAAACCTTTGTGCATTAACTGTTTACTTCTGTTGTTTGGCATTATGATAAACACATAATGTCACTACATCAGGCCACTTGTGCAACAAGCTTCTAAAGACACAATAATTGGACTCTGGGTTTCAGACCAATGCAGTGCATGAATAACACATCATTCACTTTTATACCCTCGTGTCAGGAATACATTTCAACAATTATTAAATGAAGATTTCAGTCAAACTATAAATCAAATGACTTCAATCCCATCAAACTGCTTTTGCACGAACAAATGCTCCACATGCACGTGTTACTGTGTTGGAAATTGACTGACTTTTATGTAACAAAGTGCTTTAGAGAGTCTTTTACACAAAGCATCTGTTAGATCAAGATTTAAGGTGGTGAGTTATGTTCACAGAACTGCAAACAAATTATATGAATATCTCAAGCCACAATACAGCAGCTCAAGCATGAAACATTAATAAAAGGGATACACACTTTCCATGCACATGCTCAGAAGAAAACTTCATTGCCCAGGAGACGTCTCAGTTATGAATCATTTAGGCATCAACTTCATCTCAAATGGTTCTCCTAGAATGTTTTTAGTAATAAAATATCCACAGATGAGTCAATAGACAATAAAATAAAGTGTATAGAGCTATAAAATGAACATGGATAGCTGATTAGATCATTTTCTCAGGGAAGAAACTGATGAGAAATTTCCGAGTTCATATTAGGATCTCTGATTTGGAGTGCTCATTTTTGTATTTCAGCAAATCTGAGTACATAGATCTCTCTTCTGAAATATAGACTGCTTTATTTGAAAAACATGACAACTAAAGGAACAGATCACACAAAGTCAAAGATGCAGATGAGTTTGTTTCTTCGTGGGAACAGATTTGGAGAAATTCCATCACTTGCTCACCAAAGGATCCTCTGCAGTGAATGGGTGCCGTCAGAATGAGAGTCCAAACAGCTGATAAAAACATCACAATAATCCACAAGTAATCCACTCCACTCCAGTCCATCAGTTAATGTTTTGTGAAGCCAAAAGTTGTGTGTTCGTAAGAAACAAATTCACCACTGAGGTGTTTTTACCTTCAAACTGTCACTTCCATAATCTATAATAACACTTTATCTCATGTTGTCCTCTCACATTAAAATCCACCCACATATTTGTTTAGAGCTGTTTTAGACTGTTTTGGCTTGTAAACGTTGCTTGATCTGTGCAGATTTTTCTCCTGATTCAGATGGGACGACTTTTTCACATGAGGAAACGTTATTTATTTAGCCGGAAGCAACGGTTTTAAGTTAAAAACATCTTAATGATGGATTTGTTTCTTACAAAACACGCAGCTTTTGGCTTTACAAGATGTTAACTGATGGACTGGAGTGGTGTGGATTACTTGTGGATTATTGTGATGTTTTTATCAGCTGTTTGGACTCTCATTCTGACGGCACCCATTCACTGCAGAGGATCCATTGGTGAGCAAACGATGGAATGCTACATTTCTCCAAATCTGATGAAGAAACAAACTCATCTACATCTTGGATGGCCTAAGGGTAAATATTCAGCAAATTATTATTATTATTATTATTATTATTTTTTTTTTTTAACTATTCCTTTAAGTAAAAGTCTCCATTTAATTTCATTTGAAAAGAAAGAACAACCGGAATATTAAAGATTAAAATACTAAGATATTAAATATAAATATATTTTGGTATCTCTGCATAGAGATAAAACCTTTCTTTACTTATTTACTTGTTTATCAGCAATTTCATGTCAATGCACAGCACACAGATCTGCACCACCACAGCAGAAACCTAACAATAGCGATAATTCACTGACACCCACATGAGACGCCCACAGCAGAGAGAAGCTGTTATAATATTTCACCGATGGGTGTGTCCCACACATGCATTTCACATGCTTCTGTGCTTTTCCATGTTTTAAAATCTAATTTGCTTGACATTTCATATCTTGAAAAATAAAAATGACCCACATGCTAAACTAAAGGCTTCTGCAGTTACAGTATGTCTCCAGCAGGGGTCACAACATGTGAAGTAAGACCTCGTCACACCCTCTGCTCCAAGCACAGAGACTTGTCCTGCATACGACTGATGCAGAACAGTTTCTGCAGGACGTCACTGACGCGTCCAGCATTCAGCCTGACCACACATAGAGAGTGTGTATGTAATGGGAGTCTTAGAATAATATCCCTCAAGACCCCAGACACCTCTCCAGATGTTCTTATGGTGAGTTTATTTGTTTCGAGGACAGCTGATGTCCATATGCTCAGAGAACTGGTCATCTTTCCTCCTGTGGTTAATGGATTGCATCCTGTGAAAAGTTATAGTGAACGAGGCCTTGAAATCCTCCAAAACTACACACCTAAACACAAACTGCAAATCCTGTGTTGCAGAGATAGAATTGTCTAGAATTTTTAATAAGTTGCATATAAATTTAGCTTGAAATTAGTTGTGCTTGTCAGAACTTCACTATTAAAGCGGCATTATGAGTTGCAACATTGCTGACCGGAATTTAAGCTCAAAATGGTAAATATGGTATATTGTCAATAACTGAACTGCAAAAATCTGTTTGATTCTCTAAAATGTTACACACATACACAGACATCAGGGTAATACACAACACTAAACTAAACAACAAAAACTCTATAATGCACATAATTCATAACAAAAAGAAACTTTTTTAAATGTAATGCAATGCTCTTTTCCTCATAGATAATACTGTGATCAATCCTTTAAACACAAATATGTTTTTTCATAAATTATATAACTACTTTTTTGCTTTTAAATATCATTCTATAATTATTAATATTATTATAAATATTTTCATGTTTTTCCACGAAAGGCATTGTCTTCTTATATATACATTTAATAATCTAATTAAACATAACAATAATGAAAACAACAACAACAAAAGATTTTTTAAATAATATTTTATACTAAAACAACATGTACTGTCTAAATATAATTTTGTGATAAGGTAACACTGTAGCATTTCTACATCATTTTCAGTTAAATGATTTTTTTTTTTTGACTATTTATTTTCTATAGTGGTTTAGAATAAACTATCAGTAAATTCACATTTATTATATATTTACATTATGTTACATTACATTACATTTATGCATTGAGCATATGCTTTTATCAAAAGCGACTTACAAAAGGAGCAAAGCAAAGAAAGAGCTGACAATAATCATAACACACTAGATTGGAAACAAGCTGGAGAAGGGAAGAAATGTAGAGATGTGTTTTACTCCTCATTTTAATAACCATTATGCTACAACCACAATGCAGTTTGCAGATGTGCAAAATAACTTCCCTGATGTAATTTGCAATCCTAATGCCTCGTACAAACCCTGCCTGAAGAGGAACAGGAAGAAAGCCGATGCTGAACTGATTACTAGCACATCCAGAATCAATGGCACGCAGCCGTTCATCAGCAGCCATTTTCCATCTGCAGTCACACACACGGTTTCACTGGGTCACCGAGAGTCAGGCTGATGGGGGTTACCATGGCAACACATCCTAGCCCATGCACCGCCGCCGCTGCTGCATGTTCACAGACAACCAGACAAAGATATTACTTAACCCTTTCAGATATTTTAGAGCAGATAGCTTATAGAAAAGATAAGAAACCTGAAAATAAAAACTAAACCTTATATTAATTATTACAATCTTTACCCAGTGGCTGATAAAAATAAGTGAAAAATCCCTTTTCAGAAAGGATAATCTGTATACAACACATATGTAAACACAAATATGTAAACAACCACCTAACAACGCCCTTACAACTACCCAGAATACCCTAGCAACCACATAACAACCACATAGCAACACCCTAGCAACCATGAATATCATAGCAACAACTTAGCAACCACCCAGAATGTAATAGCAACCACATAGCAACACCCTTGCAACCCTGAATAACACAGCAACAACTTAGCAACCACATAGCAACACTCTTGCAATCTTGAATACCATAGCAACAACATAGCAACCACCCAAAATACTATAGCAACCACTACTCTCAATCTCTTCAGGAAATGAAAATTGTATCAATCCTAGCAACCACCTAGAACACCTTAGCAACCAATCCAACAACATCCTTACAACCACCCAGAAAACCATACCAACCACAGAGCATCCACCTAGAATACCATAGCAACCACATAGCAACACACTAGCAACTACACAAAAAACCATAGCAACCACAGAGCATCCACCTAGAATACCATAGCAACCACATAGCAACACCCTACCAACCAGCAACATGGGCAAACACTACCTACATTCTCTTTACGAAATAAAAAATCTACTGATCCGAGCAACCACCTAGAACACCTTAGCAAACAATTTAACAGCACCCTTACAACTGCCCAAAATATCCTAGCAGCCACATAGAAACACCCTAGCAACCACACCGAATACCATGTGCAAACATTACTCACAAACTCTTTAGGAAATGAAAAATCTATTGATCCAGTTATTATTTCCATGTGCCAGCTCTGGTAAATACATGATTCTGGGTGGGCTGCATGTTGTTGTGAGTATTATAAAACTCTCAGTCTCTGAAATGTCAGATAGACGCATTGAGGTCAAGCTGCTCAGCCTGTGATCTTTCAGCATCTCGGAGCACTGACCATCAGTGACAGTGTAACAGGAATATCAGCATCAGCACTGAAATCTTCCTCTCGTATGAATGGTCAAGCTTTAGGGTGAAATATGAGAGCGTAATATCTGTGCCACAGGGACATGTGGAGACCAGAACATGGAACAGCACTCAGACCTCAGAACATGAGATCATACAAAGAAGGTTAAATTGACCTTCATAAGCTTTATTTGCAGTGTCATAATGTGCAAGAGTGAATGCCATAAACAAAAAAAATCTAAATAAATAAATATAAGGCATACAAACTAAAGCATATTAAGGTATTCTGCATTTGGGAGCCAATTACTTCAGCAATTAAGCACATTTGACCATGAAATTGCCATTAATGCAATGCATCTCTATGATTTACTTTCATTTTGTGTACTAAATGATGTTTATAGCACAATTATAAATTGTTGATTTAAACTGATTCAACATAAATAAAAATACTACCAGGTAAATATTTATTTTATGTTAAAATATATCTATTTTTACTTGAATAATTAATCAAGTAAGTTTGACTTTATTAATGACACATTTAAAATAATAAATAATAATTATATATAAAATATACAATACACAATATAATTTAGTACTTTAATTGTCCTAATGCTGGGAAAACATGCTACTTGTCCTAAAAACATAGCACTTGAAAATCAGTAAATCTCTTTGCCTTACCATTAAAAATCCAGGATGAGTTTGACCGTGAATAGGAACAGAACGGGTCACTATCCAATGACACTCTCAGGGGACTAACGCACACAGAAACAACCGCCAACATGCGCTCGCCTCAGGCCAGACGCAATCAATACATGCTACTTGTCTAACTACAGTCTTAGCTTTTTGCCTATATTTGTAAACTGAGCACAAACTGTGGGAAAAGCAAACTTCAGCAGTTGGCTTCCAAACCAGCTCTTAGCTACGAAAAAGTCTTGCAAAAGTGAATATACTGTCATCTTCTAGCTCAGCTCATGCAAATGTGATATGTGCTATTTTCTTCACTTTTATTGACACAAACCTCCAACCTAATCACAGCCCTTCTGTTGTCTTGTATGGTAATCATTCATTTCATATTGCATATCAACAGTACCATGATATTTACAGGTATTCACATGCACACTCACAACACTACTAGAACATGGAATCGTTCGTATGCGACTGAAGCGTCTGTGAGGGAAAACCTCACCTTTCCCTCCATCTCCTCATCAGTTTATCTCCATGGTTACCACATCCAGACTCGTCTTCACTGAATTAACTCAAGCAGTTCTTCTGCTCAAATCACCAGCATGCCACTCGCTGTCAAAAGCTACAAGAATCAACTTAAGGCATGTAGTATAAACATGCTCAAAAAAAAAAAAGAGATAAAAACACTCACTGAGCTTAATTACATTCTGGAGAACTTTTCCATGTAATTAAATGAAGCCTTCTCAACAAAACAATCAGACTAAGCAGATATGTTTTAGTCTTGCTGCACAACATTAAATTCATTTAGTTACACTTAAATGGGTTGAACATGAGAAGGACTGTTTTGATGCTACTGGACACATTAGTATCCATCTCAATGGTTTTACAGACTTTTGGGATGGGGTGTCCACACGCTGTACACATTCAATATATACAGTAAAACTCATACACTACTGTATAAATTTATTTAAAGTTTTTACATTATTTTGGCAGCCTTGATTCGGCCTATAGTTCAGGTCTGTACTTGCCCTACTAACATCATATGATATTTTAATATGATACATACAAAGTTATTTAAATATGATAAATATCTACTTCAGCCATTTATTTTTTATCAAACATTTTTTATGTGTCGAAATCAAATAATTTCCAAGGAGTTACAATGCAACTGATACTTCTAGACAGAAAAAAAGAAAGAAAGAAAAAAAGGAAGTAAAATGGACTCAATTTTTCTTTTTTGCAAGTTTTTACACTCAGATTTTAAGAAAAAATAATATTAGGAGTAACTATGTTAACTAAGTTTAAGTAAGTAGAATTAAGTGAATACATACATAATTTTGATTTTACTAAATTTTTAAGGCAATTTCTTGCATAACATAACACTTTTAAAATAACACATTTCCATTCCCAATTCAGTCCTATGCAAAGTATGCTGGGAATGCCGTTTCAGTTAATGCACCAAAATGATTCATGTAGTCCCAACATAAACTTTATTTTTATATATTTAAGTGTTAAAAATTACGTGCTCAGCAATTGTGTTACTTTAGCTTATTTTAATTATGTAAATTGAACAAGCAGAAAAAATGAGGAAAATTCTTATAATTTCAGATTTTTAAAAAAAATATTAGATAAGCATAATTTGACAGCAATGTACAATTTAACCAAAAAATCTAAATGTCTGGATGTGCAAACCCATTGTGTTCAAAAACTGAGTACAACTTTTGTGTTAGAGGTCAAATGGACTTTTCCATGCAATTTGCAAAAAAACAAAAAAACAAATATAAATAAAAAATTCAGGAAACCATGAGGATTAATGTGAAAACAGAAAACTATTATTGTAGCTTGTTAGAGAATTCAAAACCTGTGAAAAAAAATGTGAAAAATGTACTAATTGCTTGTTTTTTGTGTTATTTCTATTTTGTTTTATTATATTAAATTAAAAATTCATATTGTATTGTATATTGTAGTGTTTGAAAAGATACAATAAAGGTTTTAGTTTTTTAACCTGACTCTTTAGTGTTTTTCATAGTGTTGATTTTGGGCAAATTGCATTGAAAACAATAGGGGTCAATATGACTCCAACACACAAGTCATAACATTTGTACAGCCTATCCAAAACACATCCATGTGTCGAAGCATTGCATGCAAATTCATGATCCTAAATGAAAAATCCCCTCAAAATTTCAAGAAGAAATAAACCATGTAACCACTATTTCGAGCAGTTTGAATATGAAGTGTGGGTCAAATTGACTCCAACAACACAACAGGTGTGATAGATCTGGCCCAATAATGTAAGCCACAGCTCCTTCAATTGACCCAAAGCTCTCTGATGATCTGTATTGTTGAGGGCTGTTCTCTTATGTAAGTTTCTCTCGCTCTCTCTTCTCTCTGCATTGAAGCGTCAGTAGAAAGTGAGAAGGAGGGCTGGGTTTGATCACCCCACTGTCATGCGGCACTCGCTAAATCCCTCTGCATGAGCCTCCCAGATAAAGCCCAGATTCACGCCCAGGAGAACTGGCCTGGATTTCATCATCTCGCTACGAGTGCGACGTGTGTATTCAGGTGTGTGTGACCCAGCAGCGAGCTGTGCTGATAACTTCAAACTCTCTGC
Organism: Tor tambroides; assembly: GCA_021397915.2. NCBI lineage: Eukaryota > Metazoa > Chordata > Actinopteri > Cypriniformes > Cyprinidae > Tor > Tor tambroides. Next base: position 4,927 of record JAFVLL020025433.1, on the reverse strand, counting down.
TGAAAAAGAGGAATTAGAAAGACAATCGAGGCCAGTAAAGGAGTGGCTATCGTCCTCAAATCTGTTCAGATCGGACACCTGCTGTCACACTCCCGCTGCTGTGTGCTGACCGAGTCCAAGAGGAACACAAGGTCACTATGGCATGCAAATTACAATGAATTCATTGAGTTATATGAATAATCTGAGACCTGGCAGATGGCTCGACCTTGCAAAAGGACACGGATGGTGACTGGGTGCAGTGAAACGCTGCAGGTTCAGTGTTATAGCGGCACAGAAAAAGTTTGGATTTGGAGACAATTCAAAAGGGGAAGTGAAGGTGTCAACATGTACTTTGATATATAATACCACGAATGAATGAAATCTTTATCATTATGGGTTGCTGATTGAAAAAATTGTGGCACTCTAGTAGTCAAACTTTCTCACAAAATATGATGCATGATCACGATCAAGATCTGTGTATTTATGATATTTATACATATAGTACTGTAGGATACAACCAATGTTCCTTCTCTTGAAGTAACATGGTTTTTTGCTTCTCATTTGCTGAGAATTTCTCTTTTTGATGCTCACAACACTGTCAATCCAACAAACTCCCACAATTACTAATCACTGAACCAAGAGTGACAGTCAGCATACACTCTTGTTTAAAAGTTTAAGGTCAGAAGATTTTTTTTAAAGTAATTAGTACTTTTATTAAGTAAGGATGCATTAAACTGATCAAAGTGACAGTAAAGACATAATATTGCAAAAGATTTTGAAATAAATGCTGTTCTTTTGAACTTTCTATTCATCAAATAATCCAAAAACGTATTGGGCATCACGACAGTTTTCAACATTGATAATAATCAGAAATGTTTCTTGAGCAGCAAATCAGCATATTAGAATGATTTCTGAAGGATCATGTGACACTGAAGACTGGAGTAATGATGCTGAAAATTCAGATTTGATCACAGGAATAAATTACATTTTAAAATATATTCACATTGAAAACAGTTATTTTAAACTAATAATATTTCACAATATTTTTAATCAAATAAATGCAGCCTTGGTGAGCATTAGAGACTTCTGTCAAAAATATTTTAAAAATCGTACTAACCCCAAACTTTGTAGTCTATACAGATTTCACAGCTGCAGCAAACAACCAAAGCAATGAGCCCCAACTACATAAGTTTTATACATTTTAGACAATCCTTTTTAAATGTCTGAGGACCCTGTAGTAATGTCATGAAGCTGTGCCAGGACCAGGAGGCATTTCATGATTCAGAGCATCTCTGCAGGCCTCTCTGGTAATGTGGATAATTAGCATGACCCCTCTTTGATGCACTGCTCACTGTTGACTTTTTAATCTAGTGTACTTACGTGGCAGGATAACAGTCATACCGAGTCTCCTGGTACCATTCACGACATTATTAACACATTATGAACGTCTTCATAAAGCCTTCCCGTTCACTCTTACAAATAAAGGTTCTTCACTGGCACTGATGGTTCCACAGAGAACCTCTAACATCCATGGAACATTTCAGGTTTCTTTATAATGGAAAAAAGGTTCTTTAGATGTTTAAAATGTTCTTTAAACTAAGAAAAAAAAGAGTTCTTTTAAATACGTTTTACTGAGAACCAAAAATGGTTCCAAAAATAAAGGTTCTATATTAGCATCAATGGTTCCATGAAGAATCTTTAACACCCATGGAACCATTCCACTGCACAAAAGGTTCTTTATAGTAGGAAAAGATTCTTTAGATTATTAAAATGTTCTTCAAAATTGAGGAACAAAGTTTCTTTTAAGAACTGTTCACTGAAAAGTTCTTTTGGAACCCAAAATGTTTCTTAGACTGTTAAAAATAAAGGTTCTTCACTGGCATTGATAGTTCCATGAAGAGCCTTTAACATCCATGGAACATTTCCAAGATTCTTTATAATGGAAAATGGTTCTTTACAGGTTTAAATGTTCTTTAAACTTAAGAAAAAAATGTCTCTTTTTAAGAACATTTTACTGAAAACCAAAAATGGTTCACTCTCAAAAATAAAGGTTCTTTATTGGCATCAATGGTTCCATGAGGAACCTTGAACATCCATGGAACCATTCGACTGCACAAAAGGTTCTTTAAAAGTTTCAAATGTTCTTCAAAATTGAGGAGCAAATGGTTCTCTTAAGAACTGTTCACTGGAAAGTTCTTTTGGAACCCAAAACCATTCTTCTATTTCATTCCTACAAAAACCTCCTTTTAGAAGCTTTATTTTTAAGAGTGTAGTAGCATCATCTTTTTCAACTTTCCTTTCTAAAAGGCTGGAGCTATTTAGCAAAGCAACACATGCAGACACTCACCCATTGGCCAGATTGTCATCGTCGTCGTCGTCATTAAGGCCCTTGCAAAGTACATCAGAATCACTCAGGTAACCAGACTTGAGGTCGCTGTCTCTGGCGTCCAGGCCTTCGATAAACTCGCTGCGTGACGTGTGGCTGAGGCGGCTGGAGCAGCGGGCAGGCATGGTGTGAGAGGTGTATTGAGACGAGGCCTTGGTGCCCGACACATAGCTGCTGCCCGTTGAGGAAGGAGCATCGCCGGCTTGCAGACGAGGACTGGACTGTCCGTGGCGCCAGGAGAGAGGAGAGGAGCGGTTGGAGAGGCTGGAGATGCTACGAGCGTTGGTTTCATCGCTGTCGTAGCAGACACTGCTGTCCAGACAACTGTAGATGGAAAGACAGGGTCACTGATGCATGTAAAGCACAACATAACAGGGTTGTTGAACCACAGGAACTTGTGACCTACTAAAGAAAAGGATGCATCTGTGGGAGAATTCATCTGCTGAGGATGAAGATTGCATAACCAGATGCACCAGCTCAAATGAATAACATAACAGCTTCCTTTACCACATGAACATGGAAGAGCTATTTTTATGCACTTCTCTCAGGATAATTCATCAGACAGCTGCGAAATGCCAGAAAATGCACACTTGTGGGTTGAAATATTTGATGAACTCGAGGCATAAACAGCGCACAGACACACTGGCATTGGGTTATTCGGTTAGTGTTACCCAGCTGAAGGAGGATTATTTGGTCTGTTATTCTTGCAAATGGGTCGCTTGGTCAGTGTAACTTGGTTGACAGCAGGTCTGTTAATAATTTCTATCTGTTGTCAATGGGCTATTTTAGGATTGAGTGGTTTGGGAAAAACTAATTACTAAATTATTTGGAATAAACTAATGGAATAAACTCATTTTTTATAAGAGCTCAGGTTTGCTGTGCTTGTTTTTAGAGCTACACAGTTTGGCCAATAAAATTATATAAAATAATAATTATAATGATGATGATGTACTATAAAATAAAAATGTGTCACTTAGCTTTCATTTTGGCAAAAAAAATAAAAAATAAAAATAAATAAATAAATAAATAAAATGAAAAAAATTAATAAATACTGCAAGGAGCCCTAAAACTTCTTTGTTGCAGTATAAAGTTTTAAATTTTTTTTTTTATAATTTTGCTCTGTTGTCGATGGACTATTCATGGGCTGAATGATTTGGGGAAGAAAAACAGATTGCAATTTGTTTTCATAAATATTACATTAAAATACAATTTTTAAAGGACCTTCAGGTTTGCTTTGCTTGTTTGTAAGGTTGCATAATTTTTTGGCTAATAAAATCCTACTGTGATTATATAAATATGGCTATAATAATAATTATTATTATTATTAAAATACACATATTACAATGAGAAATATATTACTGAAATAATACTATTGTAATGTAAAATAAAAATTAAGTATTTAATAAAATATTAACATTAAAAATAACTTATTATTGTAATAATACTACTGAACTACTACTGCAAAATTCAGTATCTAATAAAAATAATAATAATGTATTTTTATACAAAAAATTTGATGCTTGCTTCTTAATTTCTTTAAATTAAGCAAACATTAAATCAGCACTTGTTTCTTTGTGTTGGCATTGGCAACAGGTTTAGAAATGTTTCTCATTACACATAGTAAAAAGCGATTTTACTTTGATTAATTGTTCAGTCCTAGGCTATTCAGTTGGTCCAACAGCTGTATCAATGGAAAAACTAGTTGCCTTACTCAAATTTGTCATTTGCATGTATCTGAATTCTATATCAGTTGAGCTGATTATGAAATGGAATGAATGATCTGGACTCTGGATCCAGCAGCATTGCTGGCTCTCACGGCAGCTGGCATTACCAGTGGAAGACATGGATTGGCGATAAAGGACCACATGGGAGTTTCTAGACAGAATAAATGTTTCATTTCTCAGTATTTTCAAAAAAACATCTGAAAATAACACACATACAGCCTCATTTCACTGCACTGGACCTTTCATAGCGATGGCGCAGCCACTCCCAAACCTCATGAGCTGCTTTTCCATTCGCTTTCAGTGCCACATCACATCCTACGTGAAGCCAAAGCAAAGGTCCTGCTCTCTCCACGTCGCACACTATGTGGCAAGAACATTTATAGAGTTTTTCTCATTACTAAAATCAACAATGACTGTAATGGCAAAAGCAGACTTTAAACAGATTTTATATTTCTACAATGAGTGTGTTTGCCCATGCAAAATTCACTGCCATAATGTCATAATGTTGTGAGTGGTTGCCAAGGCATTGTATACAGTTGCTAAGGTGTTCTGAGTGATTGCTTGTGCATTGCTATGCAAATGTTAGGATGTAATGAGATGGTTCAGGTCTGTCCTTCTAAAATTTTATTGAAAACTGTTCGTTGGATTGCTTAGACAACCCTGAATGATACCTAAAACTATGCAACTTATAGTTAACTAAAACCTGAAATAAAATAAAATATAAAATAAAATGTAAAAACATTAAGTTTATTTTATTTAAGCTAGTTTCCAAGGCAGCATTTCTCATTTTCATTTAGTTTAACTTAATGTACTAAAATAACTGACTACAATAAATAAA